>JAYXIM010018063.1:0-12147 GCA_037575425.1 Anastrepha fraterculus | reverse complement strand
TGTACGTGAAAGTTTCTAGCTAATACATTAATGGAAATTCCTGCATTGAATTTGATCAGAATGCCAGGTTTTTCTTTTATTGTGAGCAACGTAAATTTGCTCATTGCCATTATGAGACCACGACATGCAAAAGTTAAGGCAAAACTGTTATTTTGTCAGTAAATGAATTGTACAGTACTTCCCCTAAATCCATTCATTGCATTACATAAATTCAAAAAATTTCACTGCCAGGATGATATCGACGTTACTTTCCCGATCTTTATTCTCCAAAATATAACGTAAAAGGATCAAAAGAGAAAGACAAATCAAAAAATGTTAAAAGTATTGAGGTAAACATTTTCTAATATCGCAAGTACTGAGTAAGCAATGAAAAAAGAAATGTGTCGCATGTATCGAGGTGTGCAAGTATTGAGTTTCTACTGTATTATTGTCATCATATTTCTCAGAGGAAAATTTGATGAAAAAAACACAAATATTCGTTTTCAAGAACTTTGTCTGAATCTCGGAATATCACCTTGATAACTTCGAACTCATCGCTCCCTGCTTCTGGTTAATTATCACAATTTAAGTTGTTCTTATCTTCTAAGTTCTATAAAGAAACTTAACTAACTAAATATTAAATTGAGGAAAATAAATGCATTATTTTCTCGGTAAATGGCTGAGGTGATCGACATCTCGTAAAGTATCGATGAAACAATTTCAAGTTTATGCTCGTTGTCAAGGTCGTCACCTGAGAAAATTCGTTTGCTGTTCCATTCAGTTGTGAGTTACATGGTGTTAACATGGAAGTCAATAAAGACAAAATTCGATGCATTTTATAGTTTTTCTTTGACATAGGCAAAAATGCAAGCGAGTCCGCTGAAATTGTGAATGGTTCGAAAACAGTGAAATTCTATATAGCTTTTCTTTTGTTAGTACATCGATATAGGTAAACCAAAGTACTCTTTTAGTATTCTTATACATATTTGATATGTATTTTCAATTAATTCACGTTTAGTTTGTCAAAATAGGTCTCTACTTTTTGAATAATTACATTTCAAATAATCTTAAAATATAATTTCTGTATACATCTATGGTTTCGTTCAAATATAAAGTTTAATTATAAAGCTTATTACTTTTTATTTAACTCAAATAATTTAAGTAGAGATTAATATAAAAATTGTATCGAATTCCTGTACTTCTATATCGAAGCTGGTTCTTACCCATACTTTTTTTTCAAAATCTTTAATTAATTTTAATTCCCGGCAGCCCTGCGCAAGCTGTTTTCTGTTAAAAGGTTTTTAAATTTAATTAGGTATCTCATGTTGTAATTGAGGATATCAGTTTTTGGGACACATTTTTTCAAGTTAAACCCATTTTGAGACGCTTTTAATGGAGTTACATTTTTCAATATTTCATTTCTATCTCCTCAGAAGAGCATATACGTATTTTAGACGCTTTCTGGAACTGCCATTAGTCCAAATTTATGAGTTTGCATTCATTTTTTTAACGTTTGGTTAATCGTGGCAATTATGTATATTTTTATATTTAAAAAATATCTATAAGTATATTCCTTTTATGGGCAATATTTATGTGGCGAATGAGGTTAAAAGATATTAAATTATATGTATAAGAGCAAAATGTAATATTCTTGTATGTAAAGTTAAATAAATAATTTTTAAAATATTATAATTAGAATCTAGAGAATAGAATAGAAAATAATAATATTAATTGTTAGAAAGGAAAAATTTAAAATGTAATACAAGTACATATGTATAAATATATATGCGCATGTTTCTCACAGAAAATTTTGGTTGTATACTGTATGTTTACATGGGCTACCTGTGTTATCACAGAATGTTCATAAAATACCATCAACAATCTCTGTTATGTGTGTATGGATGGGCTCCGCAAACAACAAGCTAATACATTCTCTCTTGTCACTGACCATTTCATAGCTACTCAATTCTCTCTGAAAGAAACGAATCATCTCATTAAGCTCCCTCTCTGTTGTTAACTTCGTATGCCGGTCTCACTAATGCCACATTAAGCTTACAGCATTAAAAAATTCAACAATGTGTGTGAGCATTTATTGTGTCCATATGGCTTTGCCAATTAGTATGTATTTCTCTACTTTTATTTGGATTGCTTGTGTATTTTGTATTGTTTGTGTTGTTGTTCTTATTCCCTTTGCAGCTGGCAGCCGTACTGTTTAGTCAACTTCTCCAACTGTATTCTATTGTTTTTGGTGGTTGATTTGTTCTATGCTCACTCGTTTATTTGTTTGACTGACTAACATTTTTACCGTGAGCATGTTTTTGTTATTGTTCGTGTTTTTATTGTCAAGCTGTTAAATTGGATGTGCGTTGGCGTTTCGTTGTCGCCCGGTTAGGCTGCCTGCTGTTTGTGTTTATTGTTTTAGGTGACATGCTCCTATTGTTGCTGCTAGTTCGATCTCATTTATCTTATTCGAAGTTTTTTGTTTTTTTTGCCAAGGCCCGCAACTCTCTCTCTCTCTCTCTTTTGCGACTATGTAAGGATAGATATACAGGAACAGTGGGTAAACTCAAAATCAAATTTGATAAATGCCTTTCCAAGTGCTCATAACCATATTTTATATGCATGCATGGAATTTTTACACCCAACACTTATAAGCCAGTAATGCCCATTTAGTCTGTTGTTAAAATTTAGTGCAATAATTTGCGAACGACCGTATTTCGGCCATACATTTTTGTTTGGTTTCGGTTTACCTTCCGCAAAAAAAACCGAACTTTGGAAGAACATTTCTTATTGCCCATTCCACAAATTCAAAGCAGCCTTGGAATTTATAAGATATCGATATGATTTGCAGTAATTATATGGAAAAAAACTGTTTCATTAAATAACGAATTGGACTTGGAAAATTTGTTTGCAATCGGTATAAGTAATACAGGTTTACATATTCTCGTTTCTGTGTGGTGTCTCCTCTGAGTCGTTGCAAGAGAAATAATTTATTCGATCTTATTCAGTTAAGTAAAAAAAAAAAATGGAGGTGGAACAGTACTATTTTGTAATTTAGAGCAGGCCTTAATATTTTTATATTAAAATGCTTATATTTCCAATTTCACAAATTCTCTATTGCCATTTTTCTGCATATCATCCGCTCGTCTGGTTACTCAATTTCATCCCTTCAAGCCAAAAAGCGCCTACTGTACGCCTAACCAAGCACAGCGCGCCATCATAACCAATAGGTATGTTGCCCAAAGATGATGAATTCTCCCCAACGTGTCTGTTGCCGTTACTCATTGCCGTTATTGCCATGTAGTTGCTCTGCTCTGCTTGCTCCGATAGCTGTTCGCTCTTGACTCTTTGCCTGCGCATACATATGTAGCAACAACTCGGCTGTAGGCCACTCAATACGGTTCGTTCATGTGTCGTATAGTTTAGTTCTTGATTGGCTGTCATTTGACATTGTTGGTTAGTATTGTTGTTAAGTTTAGTGTGCGCGCAAAGTGGTAGAAAAACTAATGTGAACGCGTTGATTATTGCTGTCGAATTTCCAACTGTAGCGAAATGATTATTTGATAGTGTAGCTGTATTTTGTCTTTATCTGCATGCTGTAGAGTGTGTTTTGTGCTTTATCTACATACAAGTATACCATATGTTGTTAAGAGTGTTTTCTGTTCTTCAATTTTTTTTTGCCATGTGCTAGCAACGAAAGGGCGACCGAAATATTTAAGTTATCACCGATAGGCAAGCTAATTTTTGCTAGAGCTACACATACATAAACTTATTTCTGCACAACATTTTCTGCCTCTTTCCAGACAGCATTAAAATTACCTTATTTGAAAGAAATAAGGAAGTGAATTTTCGTAATAGGGAAAACAATAATAACAACAAAGTGGATCTTGTTCTCAGCTGCGGCGACTTTTAAGGCATGCGAAGCGTAGTCGAGCCCGGGCTGACTGACTGATTGTATGCCGCCTGCCTGTCTTTTGGCTTGCTTGTCAGCCAGCCTGCCTGCCTAGCCCCGTTGTGGTTGGAGATTTGCCTTTTTTGGGTGGGGGCGCCGCATTTGACGTTTGATATGCAGCAGCCAATGCGGCAGCTGCAACAGGAAAAGTAGCGAATGCGTTTTGTAGTAGCAGAAAATATAGAAATATGCTACGAACTAGGCAAGAAAGTTTTAGGAAATTTGCAGCACTGCCTTCAGGTATGCAACTTAGTTGTTAGACAAATTTTCACAGTGTATTTTGATGTTTCTATTTTTGCGTGATTTACGGCAGTACGCGCGGCGGAAGTGAAATATTTCACCGCCCAAAAAATACAAAATTATTTTAGTGCCTCAAAAGGAAAATTCTTCAAGTCAGCAGCAAAGAAGAAAATTTCGTTGCACATTTTTATAGCTTTTCTAGCATTGAGGGCAGTGGGGGCTCATGTACGCATTTATTACATTTTCAGTCTTAGATTTTTTGTATTGTGGTTGTATTTGTTGCAGTTCGCGCCGCAGTGTTGTTGTGCGCAGAAAAGGGTGTGTACGCGCCGCTGCTGGCTCGATTGTGTGTACTTACATATGCATGTATGTATGTATGTATGTACAAATTTTAAAGGCAAATGTGTACTTTGGATTTTCCAGCGTCAAAATTACTTACTCTGCGGAATGATTTTAATGTGAAAATAAAATTTGTGTTTATAAAAGATTGCTTGTGTGCGAATAAACAAATGAAGGCATAAATAGCAAGGATTGAAGTAAACAAAAGTGAAGTGTAAATTTCTTCGCAATTAAAATTGGCAGTAAAATTGCAAAAGCGGCATACAAGAATTTAAAAAAAAGTTAAATAAATAAAAAATAGCATAAACCAGTTAAGTGAATTATTTGCTTTCGAAGTTTAATAAAGCTTAGTGAGTGCAAACTTAAAAATAACCAAATACTAAACAAAACTAAATGAATTAAAGTGTGTAATTTATACAATAATTGCTTCAAAAGAAATTAACATATTTTGGTGTTAAAAGAAAAATATTTGCAGTTTCTATCTAAAATATTTGCAACAATACTATTTTGGAAACCGACTTTAAAAGGAATTTTCAAAGAGAAGGTAAATTGAAAATAAATACTTTTTATTATTATGCAAAATACCGCAAACTAGCGGTACAGAGCGGAATAAAATATTGAAATCGTTAAAAAAGCTTTAATTGTGCATATAGAAGAATTAAAATATTTTAACAAAACCGCTTAATTTTACGCAAAATTCGTTCCCACGACAGCCGGTTGTGCGTTACCGGATCACGCATATCCGGCCAAGGACTGTCACTCCAGTAGCATTTCCCGTGCATGTGTGGGGAGTGTTTATGCTGTTACAACAATAAAAAAAAAAAACAACAGCAACTCGAAATAATTATTTTCTTTTTCCATACAACGATTGGCTTGGCCTCAAATCATGTCGCATGCGTGTTTTAGATTGTTATTTTTGTTGTTGTAGCTTACAAAATGTCTCACAACATAAAAATGTCTCAGAACGACATGTCGCAACACCGGGCTTTCCTTTACTGGCCCATGTGTTACTTGAAAAAAGTAAAAGTCAAATAAAGCCAATTATTGTAGTTGTTCATAATTAAAATGCAATTTTTAATCAAAACAAAAAACAACAAAAAATTCACTTATAAGTATCGGTCGATGTTATCAACTTCTTCTTCTTCTTCTTAGCATCACAGTCCTTGGTGAATCCTTGGTTCATTCACAACTTTTCGCCACCCGTCTCTATCTAAGGCTTCTTCCTCCCACCGCCGCACGTTGAGCTTTGCAAGGCTATCTTTAACGCCTTCGAACCATCTCTTTCTCTGGGGCGTCTTCATTTTCTTTCCTCAACAGGGCGCACTTCAACTGCCTTTCGAATTGTTCTCTCCTTGGGCATTCTAACCAGGTGTCCAAGCCATCTGTTCCTCTGAGATTTTATAAATCCTATCACAGTTTCGTGTTTTGCTAAAAGTTCCAGCTCATGATTATATCTTATTTGATAAATACCGTCCTGTAGTCTTATTACTCATAAATTTTTCGTAAACTTTTTCTTTCGAAGATATCAACTTACAGCAGTTATAGTTAGAGTTATAGCACTTTTACTGAAAGCTTATATGTATGTCAAAGTTTCAGGGCAATCAGAGCAAAATGGGGCAATCACTAGCCTTAAAAAGGGCCATACATTTGACGAAAAAAGTAGGAGACAAAGAGTTGTGAGCCTTAACACAAATTTCAGTTGCTTCAGTTCCATTTTGATACAATTATGAGAGCTCCAACGGGCAGATATCAGTCGACCAGAGGTTAGATGGGATTTAGGTTGGAGCACTGCCCGAGTCTATCGCAAAAAGTAGCACCCAGTGGCCTTAATCGTCGGCTGGCGAACCCGGACATTTACAGAGGAAATTTTCAATAGTCTTGTTCTCTAAAAGGTCCCCACAGCTCCTGAAATAGGGATTAAATGGTAAACCCAATTCTTCTACATGAGTGCAGATCGTCCAATGACCGGTAAGTACAGTTACAAGTTTGGAAATTTAGTTGCGTGCAGTCCCCAGGACTATCGGCGTCTTGCGTCTTTTGTACTGGGGGCATAGGATTTTCGAAATACTACACAAAAAACTGGAGCTACAGCTCTTCTGAGTTTTCCTGAGAAATGAGTTGGGCAAATTAACTTTATCAATAGTCGATGGGAAACCGATGACCGATGGGAGGCCCCTTAAGTGTAATAAAAAGTAATTTTTGAAAAAAAATTAATAATTTTGAGATTTATTAGTGTCGAATATTTTGGTATGAAGTTTTTTGAAGCTAAATATCTTTTTTTATTTAATATTTTTGTGAATTTTTTTTTATATATTTTCTTGGGGTGAAATGAAATTTTCTAACAAATTTTCCCAAATTGTTTTTTGAATTTTTTTGTTCAAAGTTTTTGTTCTTTTTTAATATTTTTATGAAATTTTTTGTATATAGTTTTTTAGGATGAAATGAAAAGAAATGAAATAAACTAAAATATTTTTTTGAATTTTTTTATATTTTTTTAATTTTTTCCCAAAAACTTTGAACAAATAAATATACAAAAATTCAAAAAAATATTTTAGGTTATTTCATTTTATCCTAAAAAAATATAAAATTTCATAAAAATATTAAAAAAGAACAAAAACTTTGAACAAAAAAATATAAAAAAATAGTTTAGGTTATTTCATTTCTTTTCATTTCATCCTAAAAAATATATATAGTACAAAAGATTTCATAAAACAATTTGGAAAAATTTGTTAAAAATTTTTTTTTGTCAATTGTGAAAAACAATTATTATCTGATATTATACTCTTTAATCCCTAAAGTTCCTTAGTGGGATTGCATTACCTTTTTGTGATGAAATGAATTAACCTAAAATATTTTGTTTTACTTTTTTTTGTTCAAAGTTTTTGGGGAAAAATTCAAAAGAAATTTTGAGAAAATTTGTTGCAAAATTTTGTTTTTTGTCAATTCCCCGAAAGTTTCATAGTGGGATTTCATAAACTTTTTCTGTTATATTCAAGTACATACAGCGAACCAGTGAAAAGGGTTCTAAAAATATGGACGGAGTTTTCAGCTTTCCTATGACAACCGTAAGCTCATTTATTCTATAAAACAATTATTGTTTTTTATAAAATTCCCTTTACTTCTATTCTAACAGTGCAAATAAATATTAGCACAATTTTTCTTTGCACTTTTTATGTTTATTGACACTAAAAGAGTCTAGTATTTGTGAAGCCTTGACCTCATCAGTGCACCCACGCGCACAAGCTCAACTACTAAATATATGGAATCGCATAATTGCAACGCACACACAAACAATGCAAAAGTCGCTAATTTGTCAGCACCACCCGAGTTCAATGCACACTAATTTGCCCACTACCAAGAGGTCATCAGGAAGCTACAAAAAAATAAATAAAAAGGAAACAGCATCAAAACCCACAATGTAATACCACACAGATCCATTTTTATTATTTTCATAAAATTCGTGGCATGCGTGCTCGTATATCTACATACAATCTACGTGCACAAATATAAAACCTATTCTTTTATGTACTATGAGTACTTTTCCGCTGCTTTGCTTTCGTCTTTGTCATCCATTTCCTTCCTTCCTTGAACGGTGTGTAAAGTTAAATTCTGCAATAGGATTTAGAGGGTTGTTGCACATTTTTACTGATAGTATTTTTTTTTTTTGTTTCGTTGTGGCTCTTGTTGATTTCGTAAATGGGCATCCACCCCTTAACGCTGGGTTGTGCTGGAAAAGCAGGGAAAAATTTGGAAAAATCGATACTTGTGATAAGTGCGCTATGAAGTGCCGGTGACTTTTGTCAGAGATAAGAGATATAATTATTTTATTTTTGTTTTCTATTGCGCTCTTGGAATTGTGTGCGCGCGCATTAACTATGAGAGCGTGCTATAGCACGCGTTGAGTAACAGCTGAGAGATGTATTTGCGGTACATTGAATAGAAGTTGTATATTTTTTAGCTCGAGAGTTAAAGAAGTACGGCAGAAGATAGTAGCATAAATATTTCTCTAATCGCGCATTTTCCGTATTCATCAAACTCTCTCTTTCTCTTCAGCTGCCAACAGTTAATAGCACTGTTTCACCCCTAACAGTCACTTAACAGCTTCATACTTATGTATGTACATCTACATCCGTACCTACTCTCCACTGTAAGCAGCCTCATTTTAATGCTGTTTTACTTGTTTGCCCATATCTTCTTCTTCTAACTAACTACATCTACTTTAACATCATTATCACCACCATCAGCACGCTCATCTTTAGCATCGCATGCGGTGCGCACATGTTTCCAGTGGTGGCGCCCCTCCTGCGGGGCACTTCATTTGATTGTTTTCGGTCACACTCCCAAAAACGTACTTTAGTTTGTGATCCTGTGGTGCATTGAGATTGCTTTAATGTTTTCTAATATGACGCCGCATAGGCGGGTGCAAAACCTACCTACTACCTAGTAATCCGCCGCATGTACGCGTGCTTTAATATTTATTATTTTTAATTTACTGTTGTTTAACTTTAATTAACCCTTTTAACAGCAGGCATTCAAAGTTGACTCATAAGGGTTATTTGCGAAAATTTTAATTTTTTTTTCTCTTTTTTTTGTTCACTGTTGCAAAAATGTGCTTCCGCTTTAGGACTTTTGTAGTATTTTTTCTCTTTTTTTATTTCATTTTATGCAAAATTAGTTACCCCTTTTGTGTGCCCAATTTGACATGTTAGGCGTGGTTTGTAATTTTGAAAAAGCTTTGTCGTACTGCCGCGATTTTTCCCTTTAATCTAGTCGATGACTCACTTACGCTTAATTTTGGCTTTTCTCTTCGTTTTTGTAAGCAAGCACGTTTCATTTCCTTCAGTTTTGTAGGCATTTGGGTCACAGTGTCCTTGAATTTTTTCTATATTTTTATGTGGGTATGTATGTGTAACCTTCACACGTAGCGCTTATATTGCCGTATGGGATTTTTATTATTTTGAACGCCTTCAACTTATGCTAGATGAGTCATTGGTAGGATAGTAGGACATCCTCGGCTGGCGGGAAAGTGAAACTGCTGAGCTTCAATTTAGAAAAATATATGTGAGTCATATCTTGGCATAAACAGGATTTCTTATTCGTATTCATGTTCTGTAAGCAGATTTTTAATGGAATTAATGAATTTGGTTTCTTCACATATACGAGGTGTGGCTACCGAAGCACGGTGTGGGTCATATTGGTAACGAGACCACAGCCTCTCTAGCCAATTCCTTCAAAATAAGCTACACATCTAACCCTAAAAAGCTCCATGCGAATCTTTCATTTTTCGAAACACTGTCGAAAATATTTTTCTGTCAACTTCTTCAGAACGAGAGACGCTTCTTTGAATTCAAATCTTATTTTCCTTAATTTCAGTTTAGAAAACTGAGAAGTAGTGCATTGCTAGACCCCTCTCACCTGCAATGTACCAGAATACTAGCGGGGTAGAGGATACGTGGCTAGTTATTCTAAAATTCGAGTAGTTCTCTCTTCAAGGCATTTCACGGTGAGATCGTGCCAGATTACATTTTTCAATATGGTTATCCCTTTTTAATGGGAAAGGGTGAGCCAGCGAGAATCTATTGCAGGGCCCTCGCAGCCGACCTTGGAATTGTTTAAACTACCCGAAAAAGTAAAAAAATTTCTCCGCCCAAAAAAATCGGTATAGCTATACCCATTTCCTCACAGAAGCGATGGTACTGCATTCGAAAGCGAAGGCTTTACGCTGGCGGTTGCTAACGTTTGGCACGCGCGTACTTCTTCTATAGCCACATCAGTACCATTACTTGATAGGCATACCTCGTAAGTTAATAATATGCGCTAGGCGCTGGTGTGAGTGTTAACCTTGACGTATAGCACTTATTTGAATGCAAATGAAAAAATTCCATGCGCCATCGCATGGACGTGCATTGAAATCCAACGAGCTGTCCTTTTGTTGCATAACAATGATTTGAAGTGAAATTGAAATTACTTATACTCGTAGTACAAGTATGTAACACTAAAAACATCTAAGAAACACCGAAGAGTTATGGCAACGCGCGGGAAGTGAAAAATATATACCGTGAAATGACATTTGTTGCAGTAGTTGAGAGGGGGCGGAAGTAGAGAAGGTTGAGCATCGTCTATGTAATAGTCCCGCTTTGGCTAAAGCGCGACAGCACTGACATAGAAAACAGTTCTTTAAATGTTTATCGGAGCTTAACTCAACGGATATTTGAAATTTGTAATGTATGGTTAAATAAATGTCGTGTTTTCTCTGTATAGGCATGTTAAAAAGGTCGGAATTGGATACTCGCTAAGTGGCATTTAAATGGATGCTTATAGCCTAAGTGCGCTCATTTTACCCTTCGCCAAAATGGAAGATATCGAGACTTCCATTTTTATGTACACCAAACTGATTTGGAGTTGACTGTAGGCCAAAAGGTAAGAAGGTCTTAATGTCATGGACGCATTCCGTTAAACTCAGGGTGACACAAGATTTATCTTATCCGAACCTCATATTAGTTGTACGTAGTTCTTATAGGTCTGGTCCTATTAATAGGCCTTTATGTAGGGTCAATTGCAAGACAAAGTACCTTGTGTCAACAACCAAAAAGTTTCCGCGTATTGGGCAGCAGGTTGCGATTGACAATTACGAGTTCACCGTAGTGAAGGGCTTTGTCTATCTAGAATCCAGCATTAACACCAACAACAACGTCAGCTAAGAGATCCGGCGAAGAATAACTCTTGCCAACAGGTGCTACTTTGAGCTGGGTAGATAAATGAAAAGCAGAGCCCTCTCTCGTCGCACGAAAAAAACGCCTATCATCAATCATTCATCCCCCCGGTCTTACTGTATGCCACTGAGCCCTGGATATTGACGAATATCGATATGCGGTTATTAGAAGCTTTCGATAGAAAAATTCTTCGTAAGATATGTGGTCCAATTTGCGTGAATAATGCATACCGAATAAGATGGAACCGCGAGCTGTATGCTGACATCGCATTAAGGCTAGGTCACGTTGAGCAAATGGACAATAACACTCCAGCAAAGAAGGTACTCGTTTCGACATGTACTGGTGGAACTCGAAAAAACGACGTCCTCCTCTACTTTTGAAAGACCAAGTCGACGACGACTTGGCCATCCAAGTCTAACTGGCGTCAACGCGGCCAAGACCGTTCATCGGTTGTAGTTGCCATCTAAGTAAGTAAGTAATTACAATATCTAAGAAAGAAGAAAGCGTTTTTACCTAGTAGGATATTGTACGAGTACCTGGATCCAAAACCCTTAGTTACGAAGAATTCAGTGGAGGACTCGGCGTTTAGGGTAACAGGACAATTAATACAACGAGCATTCAGCTACACGAGGGGTAACCGACAGCTCAGACTATGGCGTTGCTTGGGTCAACTTTAAAAAATGTTCGCACGCAAACAAAATCAAGCTTTCAAGGCAGACGATGTAATCTATTATACCTGCTGGTCTATAGCTCCTCCTGGAGTTTGTGGCGTGCGCATTGATCTTGTTCCATTAATGGAGCGAGCTACAGTTTTATGCCGCTTCCGAACGGCTTAAGGTTTTTTATGAAGACTTTTTCATGGCAGAAATAGCCTTGGAGGTTTGCCACTGGCGGTCGGAACTTTTTCCTCTATTTAGTGTTTCA
>JAYXIM010018048.1:0-46852 GCA_037575425.1 Anastrepha fraterculus | reverse complement strand
GGTACATTTCTAGAGGGCTTCACACTGTTGGTGCGCGGAACAGACAGATTTGCTGCGGAGCGAATTATTTTTTGTATGAGCGCTGCTTCTCTATTCGTGTTGACAGAAGCCGGAATATTGGTATTCGCCTTTTCACATAAATCTGAAAATTTGCTCCAGTCGGCATAGTCAGTTTTATAGATGCATTTTGGTTTAAATTTGGAACGAAGTTGCATGTTTACTTTGCAGACAATCGGGTAGTGATCGCTGCCATG
This sequence comes from Anastrepha fraterculus, assembly GCA_037575425.1. Lineage (NCBI taxonomy): Eukaryota > Metazoa > Arthropoda > Insecta > Diptera > Tephritidae > Anastrepha > Anastrepha fraterculus. The sequence goes on along the minus strand of JAYXIM010018048.1, from coordinate 46,598 downwards.
CAAGTCATTTAACGTACTCCATGTGCAAAGTGGGACAAGAGATGCCGAACAGAGGGTGAGGTCGAGATGCGAAAACGTACCATGGGTTGAAAAGTGTGTTGCACTGCCGTTGTTGAGGCATACAAGATCCGATGTTATCAAAGCATCTTCAAGGTGTTTTCCTCTATTGTTTGTCAATGGAGATCCCCATAATGGACTCCATGCATTTAGATCACCTGCAAGGATGACGGGGGCTGTGACTTGTTGCAGCAAGTGTAGGATATCAGCATTTGAGAAGCTTTGTGTGGGAGGTATATAAGCACATATTATATTTAATTTAAAATTTAAGTCAATTTCAATACCAATTGCTGATATTGCAGATTGAATGGCGATTCTCTTAAATTGTAAGCTTTTTTTAATCAATATTGCAACGCCTTGCTTACTTGAAGTTATTAAAGGCAAGTTGTGGAATATGCTAGAATAGCGTTTGGTGTGGAAAGCGTTAACGTTGTAAGCTAAATGGGTTTCATTGAGTAGGATTATTGAAGGGGATAGGGACTGCACCAAGAGCTCAAGCTCATGGTAGTTATTATAAAAACCATTCATGTTCCACTGTAAAATTGAGAACATAATTTGTTAATATAGTAAATTGGAAGAAATAGTTTGAATTTGATATTTTGTGCGTGTTTGTGCTGTTAATGTTTATACGTATTCTTAGTTGGTTTGTTTAGTTAATCATCATCAGATGACATTCCGGCGAAGTCACCGTGTGTCATTACTGTATCATTCGTATGCGGAAGAGAGAAGTTATCAGAATAGGAAGTTATTCGATTTTTGTTGCTGTTGCTTGGGAGATCAATAGAGAGATCTGTAGCTGAGTTTGAGTATGAATCAAAGCTAGTGTTGTTGAGTGAGTGAAAGTGAGTGTGATGGTGTTGCGTGAGAGCGTAATAGCTCTGTTCGTGCATGTCAGAGTACACAGGCGTGCTGAGAGTGTTGGAATAAGAGTCGGGAATTGGAGTGGTTGATTCATTGATTATTGTAGTGGGTGTGATAGTGTGAGATTGAGTATTATTTTCAGATAGTTCTTGATTGTTGGGAGAGTTTGAGCAAGTAGATGAATAGTTGGTAGATGTGTCATTTAGAGGTGGGTTATCGTGTTGGGTTTCTGGTATATTTTGCTTGTTTGTGGAGCGAGAGAGAGTGGATGCAAAGGAAGGGGCATTTTCAGGCAGGGAAACTGTTGAATTATATATTTTGATTGCTTCGCGCATAGTGCATTTTTTTGTTGTTTTTATCGTTTGTATTTGCTTAGCTTGGTTGTACTTAGGGCATTTGTTTGAAGAGGCTGGGTGATCTGCAAAGCAGTTAGCGCAAAGAGTACGTGTGCATGTTTTGGGGTTGTGGGGGGGAGATTGCAATTATTGCAAGCAGCTTTGCCTTTACAATGTTTGATGGTATGCCCAAGCAACTGACAATTTTTGCAGCGCATGGGATTGGGTATGTATTGTCTGACGTTTACCTTGCGCCAGGCGATATCGAGTTGTCCAGGTAAATGGTATAGGTCAAATGTTAGCAACACAACTCCGGTTGGAGTAGGTTGGTTACTTTCATTTTTCCTCTGAAACTTGTAGGCAGCGACTACGCCTTGTGAACCTAGCTCACTCACGATTTCAGTTTCACTGACGTTGTTCAAGAAAGGGGCAAACACTGTACCTTTGGTGAAGTTCAAATTATCATGATATTTGGCTTTTATGCTACAAATACCCGGGAGTTGTTTTAAAGCAATGAAGCGTTCCGCTATTTTTTTATTCTTCACTAGCAACAAAATCTTACCATCACGAAGCTCACTCACTGTATTGATTTCGCTACTGACTGCACATATGGCTTTATGTACAGCAAAGCAGGAAAATTGTGAAATTGGTTTATTTTGCTCGGTCGACTCAATAGTAATGTATTTGGGGTCACTAGTATTTTTTATTACTGTTGGTAAAATTGGGAAGTCAAAGATATCAGTAATGTCTATTTTCTGTTTGTTTTGTTTTTGTTTTTTCTTTTTTATTTTGGAACTATCGGCCAGCATTGCAAACCGATTAGTCCCTAGAGTCCCATGGGAGGGGGGCCCGGGGGCCATAGTTGCACAATAACTGGAAACGATTGGCTTTAAAGTTTAATTTATTACACTTGGTAAATGAAATTAATATGCAGTGATACAAACACAGTATTGGCAAAGCACGTGGATTACACCTGAAATGGCTAGAGAGCACAGAGCACACGAAAGAAAGGCAACCGCTCGCTTTGAGTGACAGTCGGAGACTGTTGGAAAGTTTTATCCACTGTAAAAAATATTAGCTGGTCTAGAACTTTGTTCTACAAATATGACCTACTCGAATGTACTTTCAGGACTACATCGTCGATTGAATATTCTAATCAAAAAACCTTATTTTGTTGTACTGTGTTTTTAGACTGCTTTCCCTTAGAATGACCTCTTGCTAGGAAAGCCCCAAGTAACCATAAAACAACACCGTACACTGTAGTAGAAACATGAATATTCATGTGAGTTTTCAAACAGCAAAGCAGACAGTAACTGTTTAAAAACAAACCCCAGCAACATTTGGGGCAAACACAAACAGTAGCATTTCAAAGTTATATACTCTATGAACTGTTTACATTTGTATGTAAGTATGTAATACATGTACAAAGCTCAAAGCCGGAGAGAAAAACCGAAAATGGCAGCTAAATGGCCGACCAAACACCGACGACTGACTACTAACGACTAGACATTTAGAACAGACGTTGACAACACAGCTGTATTATAACGGCATCAACCACAGTGGTGAACCAATGTGAAGCAACTGTTGCCAGCAACATTGCAGACAGTGGGCATAAATCTCTAATGTTTTGCGGTTGATGTATCCTTTTTTGTAACTCATTTTTATTTTTGCGATTTCATTGCTTGTTTTGTGTCTGCGCCTGAACTGAAGTTTCTTTTAGCTCATCGAAAATGTAATCGATAAAATGTCCTAAACAAAACTTCTAGATTAAATGATAAGCCAGAGAGTTTCATACAAGTGAATCTACATTTGCATGGACATAATTTTAAATTGTCAGAGAATTGTTTTCATTTCTACATGTACATACATATGTATGTGTGTGTGTAAATTTTTAAGTACGAAAAAATTAATTTGATAGAGCTGTTGAATGAAACTCAATGAATTATTTCTAATTTTTTGTAACAATTGAAGTTTTCGCACAACAATTTTGAAGAGAAACCCAGATTAATTAAAATCCGTTTGTCAACGCCCACCCTCATTTTTGGTACAGGGTTGAAAATTAGAAATTTTCCCGGTTAAACTACAGCATTTTGAGCAAAGGACACGAACATTTTTCTTTAACTATAACACGAAACGAAAAAGGTGGTGCCCAATAGTCTTCGTTTAATTCATCTGCACAAGACAATAAACTATATCACAAATTTCACTCGTCCTTCTAAGATTACAAATGGATTGGTCAGCTTCTTAAGCAAATATCCAAAAGATCCTCAAATACAGTTATTGGCAACCAGCAGCTAGAAGGCGCTAATAGCTAGCTGGCGCACAATATGCAGTGGCAAACTTATTTTTGGCTTTGCTCGTTATGTTAAATTTGCGTGTAATTAGGTTATTCGCGGTGCATTATGAAAGCCATAAAAGTGGCAAAATAGCAGACATAATTATAAAAATATGGCGGAAAATTAGTATCTTCAGTTGTTTCGGCAGCAAAACTACAATATTAGTGGTGATAAAAGTACACATGCACTTGGGCAGAGTCGGAAGTAATTTTACCAAATAATTTTAAGTTTTTCTAAATGTGGAGTCGTTGCCATAAGGGCATATAACTGTCTCGATGTCAATAGAATGCACTCCATTAGTCAAAAAATCTGTATTCTTTCTTTCTTCTTAAACTTGGAAGAAAAGACGGTCGGTAGACAGTCGGTATTATTTCAGGACACCATGACCATGATTGGAATAATTGAGGACCCCATTTGTCTATCTTGCTTAGAGGAGGTGGATATCGCTAAGCATTTTCTCTGCGAGTGTCCTGCCTTTGCTACAGCAAGTCTACGAATTTTGGGTTCCGATGTCATGAGAATGAGTAAAATTCGTTTTCTCTAACTAGAGAATATTTTTAGATTTACCAAAAAATCTGGAAAATTTTCACAGGACTAGCTATCTCTGTATCTATTCTATCCTATGCCTTTCTCCCCGTCACTGTCTCTATTCTAACCTATCTCTCTCTGTCTCTATTCTATCCTATCTCTTTCTATCCATCACTTTTCTCCTTTCCTCCTTGACTATCTACCCTTTTACTTTCCAGAGCTTCGAATACAATGGCTTTTAAGCCTAAGTGTCTTAGGAGTTACCATTCTCTCGATGCTTTTCGGTTCGCCTTTTTGAAATTTCAATTTACATACTACTATAAGTAGTAAAGTATTACTGAAAATTAATTTGAAACACAATTATTGAAAATGAGAAATAGGATAAGAGCACAATAAAAACTCGGTTTCTAAGGCATCATGCAAATATTTTACCGCTACGAAAATCTCAGACAAAATATCATTTCAAAGCTTCGTTTATTGTTTAGCCTTTCATTTCGGCTGTTTTCAAGTATACAGATATGACGTATGTATGTATGTACTTGTATTTATAAGCCTTGGCTGGTATTGCTGTCAAACTGCAAATCGCAATGGACGAAATGTAAACTGGTTTGTGGTTTGAGGAATTGTAAAGTTTTTACGATTTTTCCTAAACAATATAACCAGCAACGAAGTCTGCACTATTCATTGTACTCATACGAGTAATACGACAGCGTGGCAGAGGGAAGTGGGCAATAAAAGCAGAAAATGTTTCGAGCAGTGGGGAGAAAATACAAATATTATATTCGAAAAATTCTGGCACACAGGAAATTGAACAAAACAATATAAAAAGCGAAATTATTAAAAATGAAAACAGACACAGCAGAAGTGTAGAGAAAACTTTAAAAGCTCCGCCAAAAGTGTAACGAATATGTCGGCGGCACATGAAGCAAAAAAGTGAAAATCTGAAAACAGAATTTTTTAGGAGCATAGCAGAAGCGGCCGGAAAAAATGTACATGTTGCGTGTAGGATAAATGGTGGTATTTCCGTACTGCCTATCGCCATCCCTTTACACACACAGACTTAGTAGTTGCTAAAGGTTTTACGGGGCAGGTTAGGAGAAATACTCTTAGATAAATACATACTGACGTACGTGTGTAGATGGATGTTTTTGTGAGCACTGGCATGCCTGTAGTGTAGGTCTCACGTGTTTCGTATTTGTTTGTTTTACTTTTGCATGGCACATTCCACCACGAGCTTTTGTTGGTGTGTGCGTGAGTGTAGCACAATTTGCTAAGGGTGCGTGGCCACCAGAAACACAATTTATTGGCATTTTTGGGGTGTGAAGCAGCAACAGAAGTGGAAAAAGAGGATAACGCGGTGATGGGAATGAGCACCGCACACAATGTTAAGCTGCAAGAAGATAAATGGTTTCAAGCATGCCTCCGTATATACGAATCTACACATACATACATACGTCCAGCCGAAACTTCCCTTCCATATGCAACCAAAACCACTACACAAGTGTACGGTGAAATTTCGGCAAGTGCGTCCCAATTCGCTATGTTCTTATAACAAATCTACTCGTCTGTATGTATGTTCGCATTTCACGGCTCCAAACTATTAATGCTTATTTCTATTTGAGCGTAAATTAAATTTTTTCATTAAATTTTATTGTAAATATGAACTAAAAACTAAAACTAATTAAGCACTAATTCTGCACTCGCATACATACATAGATAAATAAGGCCACATCGAGATAAGGGGGAACGCTACTGTGAAAATTAAAAAAAATCGATTTTTTTTTGCACTACTTAAGAAAATGTGGTAAAAATTTTAAAGCGAAATTCGCCTTATTCCCGATTCTATGTGCAATTAAGTGAGCGCCCGTCGGTTCGGCCCCGTACCGCTTACGATACGATGCTTTATTTCAAACGCGTGTATGTCGAAACGACTTTTTTTTGATACGGTGGCAACGATTTCTCGAAGACTAATGAACCGATTTTAATTTTCTTTTTCTCAATTTTTTTTTATCGCATTGGCTATCGTTGCACATAGCCGATTTTCAAAATTTTGAAAATAACTATTTGTTTGGGCCTGTTGAAAATCAAAAAAAATGGTGAAAAACACACATCGAAATTCAAATCAATACCATTTGTCAAAAAAACAAAACGGCTACGTACAACGATAGCCACTATTGTGTAGATTAATACAATTTTTGGTTTTTTGATTTCAGATGATTATTCATTGCTTTATCGCCACCAGATGACGTCATTTTTTTTAACTCGTTACGTTTATTTACATAAATTTGTCAATTTTCAACATTTTTTAATAAAAATTTACATCAACATAGTTTAATACATATAGAATAAATTGCTTTCTATCCGATCCTCGAATAATCATTGCTACTTACAAAAAAAAACTCCCAAAAATCGACTATTTTTTGACCCTCCACAGTGGCGTTCCCCCTTAAAGTAAACTGTAATTAGCTGCATTCCTTTGTGGTTTGAGTAGAAAGCACTGTGCCACACACATACATACATACGCAAAAAGGCCGATCCTGTGGACCGAGGGTTCAGTCTTCTTAATATCGCATGGATGGCTCTATCGAGACTAATGCCCACCGTCAATGAAGTGATTTGACATTATCCGTGTGCTGTTATACCTCATAAGTCAATAATCGACCAAATATTCACATCACGCTAAATCTCAGAAAAGGCCACCTATGGCAACACTATCGAATGTGTATATACAAGCGATCGATAACATAGACAAACTTCAATGGCAGCCAATTTCTGATTTAAATCATGCTTTTAGCTGTGAATCGTTTTCTAAGGTCATTTGTCAATATATTCCTTGATCGCTTCTGGGCCTTATGTTACGCTGTCGTTCGCAGCAGTTTTGCAGAATAAACTAATAAACTGAGATGTGGTTCGAGAATTTCAACTGGCGTATCTAATCTAGTTGCTCGTGTTATCTAAGACAACTCTACTCTACTTACTACATTTTTACTTTATTTCATTTATTTATTTTATAGTTAATATTTAAATAATAAAGCAATAATCCGAGTTCAATGCTAATTGAAATATCAAGACTCATATCTTAACTAGTTTTAATAATTACCATTTTAGAGAAAACAATCCTGACAGATATCAATACCTAATGAGTGGAAAGAATGAAGGCTGATATGCTAAATTAATAAATAATAGATTGCAAACATTCTCATCAACTGAAGCAGATAAATGCAGGCACACGATGCAAATGCGTTAGAAATAAGTTTCTCTGCAATTTGCAATCAAATTTTGCCAACTGAACGAGCGAGCATGTCATTCCTTTCATATCAACGGCCTTTTGCCGCTCTTAACGAGGTCCTCGTTCGACAGTTTAATCTTGCATGCCAGCAGACATTCAATGAAATTCTACAAAATTCCAGTTGCAATTTTCGACAGCAATTTTAAAGTCATTTCGATGCATTTGTGTTAAAATTACTAGCAACAACAATGACGACATGAGTAAATAATTTACTCATGATTACTGCTATTTCGAGTGAAGTGGCAGTAAAAGGGAAGGCAAACCGATTATTTGGACGAGCTTTGGCATTGGCGATGACAAGCAAACGCTGGACAACATGAAAAGAGGTCAAAGAACATGACGTGAAATAGGAAGTGGGCAGGCAGGGAAACATTGACACAAACATACGTACAAAATGAAGCCAAACAGTGATAATGTTTTAGAAGAGCACTCTGGGCTAGTGTTGATGAGCAGCTATGATGTTGTAGTGACGGCAGAGACAAATGAAAATCATGGAAAGGACTTGGGCAGGGTCAGTGATTATTGCAATGCGTAGCTGGCAGTGGCACTACCAACACATTTACAAACATAAGAGGCACTAACGACGAGTAAAGCAAGCAATCCAACTGTTTGAATACAGCCAGTCACCAACATCAGTAACATCATAGACCTTTTCAGTGGCAAAACAGTGTCGAATATTTACAGGTAGCAATCAGAGGTGGACATGAATAACTATGCATAGGTCTAGTCTAGTTTTTACATGCACATTTGGCCTTAATAGAGGTTGGAAATATATAGGAAGTTTAATTTGAATATTCCACACCACAATTTTAAACAAACATTCTCAATTTAATTCAAGATCTATTTGCTAATAAAAGATCTATTTGCTACTACTTTCGATTTGTTAAAAAACCAAATAACTTTGGTACAAACTTTAATTGCCAGTATTTTAGCCATTTCCTATAGAGACATAAGAGGTCTGTATAAACATAGAATGTATTTATTTTTAAGATTTTAGGACCTCACGGCATAGCACCTAGCCAATTGGCTCTACAGGACAAACTGCCGAGACAAACAAAGAGCAGTGAAATGTATACAAAAATAAGCAACACCAACATCAACATTAAAAAAAACCTTTGCCACGCTTATGAAAACACTGCAAAAGTCGGCAATGAAATTGTGTAGACCAAATCTAAGCGCATTCATTCAATGTAATCCCTGTGGTGTGGTCGTTCACCTATAGATTGAAGAACATAAATACTTACATACATACAATTTTATGTTGTAGTTACAATCGTAAATGGTCTTATTATAGTACTGGGTAGAATATAGATATGTGTGTATATAAATTTACGTGAATACATTGCAAAACGCTGGCAGTTGACTACAAGCAGAAAAAACTCAGAATTTTCACATACCCTTGAGCGAAGTCCGCAATGTTTAGTAGGTTAGACAATCATAATTGTTATTGGAATCATCATTGTGGACAATAAACGAAGCTGGCTGTACATGCCAAATCACCTGGGTTCAATTTGGCGCAATTTCGCTCAGCTATTCAGGCCAAAGTTTGGCTGCTTGTGAGCACCACTAAGCGTTTATTGCAAGGCTTACCTTAAACCATCTATTCGATGTAAATTTAGAGAAATATGCAAAACGGAAAGTAAGGCATGATTTTAATTTTAAAATCGATCATGAAGTATTCACGGCGAATCTATTAAAGGTGGTGCTGGTAAATCAACTGAGTTGTTTTTCGTCTTTCGCCGTGTCCATTTGGCTGTCGAAAGGCGAATTCATTATTTGCTTTCTAGTTTCTCAATACTTTGCTTTGACAATCAAACGTACAGAACGGTGTTGTTGGTCTAGTGCCACCACCTTTAATGAATGCGCTTTGGAAGTATTCAATTTTAAATTTGGAAATATATTCTTTTGACTTCCCTTCAAAGCATTTTCAAAACAATAATTAAAAAGATTATTAATTATTAAATTAAGAAACATAAAGACGAGGAAAGACCCATTGTGACGAATTTTCGCAATTCCTAGAAAATATAACTCACATTGCGGAAAAAAGATTTTCGACAGAACGGTGAGCAAAAACGGTTTTTTGGAACTGCTGTAGATTTATTTTCAAAGTTGCCTGCCGAGGATATCGACGATGAGAAAGCAGTGATTTTAAATCATCTTTATGTGAGGATTGAAGCAATAAGAGTAAGGCAATAAATATGCGTTACAGAATGTAATAAAAATAGTAGTACTTGAAAAAATCATTGCTTAATTATTTCTAATGTTTTTGCAAAAATTTAATTAAGTGATATTATTTTGTGTCTTTGTTTGCGAATTAAATTTTGTCTGATGTATTACTGCTGATTTAATATGATTTTATTTATGTATATGTAGGTAATGCTTGGGAATGACGATCCTTAAAGAATTCGAGTATCCCTGCGTTAAGTGAATAATCTGATTTGCAACCAAAGTTATCATAATGAAATTAATAAAATCAATGAATTTCTTTGGTTCTTCTAATTCTTGATCCATATTCATTATTTATTATAATTAAAAAGTGGCAAACATTCGGATATCTTAAAATTAGCTATTTGCTGACAACATATACAAATCTTCATAGTAAAATGTTAACATAAACGGAAATGTCACGTCTGAAAATTTTCATTTGCTGCCTGCTTGTAAAGCCTGAGCAACTTCGAAAACCACAACACCTGAAAAGACTGGTATGGAGTTCCACCTTTAGGGCTCGATATATACTATGTATTTACTAGTGTGTTATCACCCCTTCAAGGTCGAATGAGACGAATAATCCATTATTTCATTTCATTTCAATACACTTTTAGTCGGGTATTCAGATTGGGATGGAATGAACGTCAGGTGACTACCAGGGTGGATTTTCGATCAATTCGACTTACTTTTTTTACAAAAACATAACAGGTGTGTGAGAGTGACGTAATTCATACGTCAAATTAAAAATTCAATCGAGAATGGCTACAGAAACGGTCTACAGCAAGTGGTTCCGTCCCACCTTCTCTTATATGTTCGAAAAGGGATTAGGGTAGAGTCAACATAACTCTTAGCAAAAGAGCAAAAACAATGTGTAACACAATTGTAACCAAACAATTAATCTTTCCGATGGTCTTAACGCTTTTTTGATGCCTTGAACCCAACATTTCTTAGGCAATATGGTAATCTATCCCTCTAACGCCCCTACCTATAACCCCTAATGTTATAGCGCAACTAATGCCATTAATCACTTCATCTTCAAGAGATAAAAATCACAAAATTTATAATTTAGTCGTCAAAAAAACAATTTATTTAAAATCTAATTAGTAATTTAACCTTTTGCTCGTTAGTTTCTTATTATCAGAATAACCATTCAGGCACCCTTTGGCGGTACGCTACAGTTTAGCTTCTTGCGTATCCAGCTTTATTTACTCATATATTGGTATGCATTTGTGTTTAAGGTTTTTTATATTTATAGTTACAAGCAGATCCATACATATATTCTTCAAAAGTCAGTGAAACATGCAATGTACTCAAGCCCAGCCGGATGTCGAATGCCAAACAGCAAAGGAACTTTATTTCAACAACTCCCAGCGCAATTCAGCACTCAGTCCAACATTTCTAATTACTTTGTAACTGAAAAAAGTGGGTGAGATTTCAACGTTTTTCCACTTTTTGAGCATGCAAATAGTGTACGATACGGAAGTAATCAATGTTAGTTCAAATTCTTTTAATTTATTTGTGGCAATACAGTTGGGTATCGCCATTTCAAGCAATGCGGCGAAAAATGGCAGTCACGTAAAGCTGACAGTGCGCGAGCTTTGCTGATAATAGCACTATCTTTCTTTCACCGTTTCTTCAATGTGACAAAGGCACTATTTGCAGAAATTTGCATCCGAAAAATTGTTGAAAAAAAGGAAATTAAACCCGCTCCTTTACCAGAATATAATAGCTAGGCTAAAAAGTGGTAATAATTCTTTCACTCAGGATATTTTTTAAGTTGGTGGGCAGGTTTTTTTCGAAACCGGCTAAACTGGTCCATTCCATGGTTTCACACAGACTTTATATGTTTTATATTTTTTAGTTCCTTTCATACCGGCAAATATTTTCTATAGGAAATTTTTTTTAAAACATATCAACCTGTTTTTCTATAAGATAGTGAAACTTTAAGAATTTTAATCATAAATGATTTAAAACAAGTATACAAGTTTATTTTCCCGAAAAATACTATTAAAACTGTAGTGTTTCATGCCCCATAACGAATGGTGGTAGTCACGCAAAAACCCATTCGGCTACTGCGGCCGTCAGAGTTTCTTACCAATAATTCAAATTAACTGATTAACTTTTCATTAATTTGTACCTACACACATACATCTATGTACTTAAAATTTAGTAATTACTAATTTTTGGATAATTTCCTATAATTCGGAAATTTCTTGCCTAGTGGGAACCGAACCTAAGCCCAATTTTCAGGTTTGGTATACACAAACGCATATTCGCTTGCGGCGGCTTCTGCAAAATGGCTATCTAATTTCAATTAATTTTAAAATCATCGCATTTCGGTATTCAAATAAGCCTCCAAGTTAATTAGTAACTACTACTTTAAATATTTATCCAAAACGAAAATTAAAAAAAGGGAAAACTTTGAAATAGTGACCGTCAGTGACGGCGGTAATTGCAAACCCTCAACTTCAGCGAAAACCTGTAATTTTGCAGCAATGAGCAATATTTAGTTGTTATTTTACTTCTTTTTTCCATGCTTGTTCACAAATAGAATAATCAATTACTGGCATATTAAGCTAAATGAGAGCTAAAAGACAGAGACGCAGCCAAGAGACTCTGCGAACCGGCGAGTGGCTGCCTACAGCCAATAGGCAGGCACACCTCTTCCGAACATAATTGAGTAAATGAGTGAATTTATATAAGCCCGCATGTGTATTTGAAATGCAAATATAACTCGAGAACAAAAGCAGTTGTGACGGCAAGAGGTGGAAGGTGGATAGGGTTTGGAGAAGAAAAAAAATTATGCAATGCGAGACCCAAAATTAAATACAATAAGAACATCAAATTTACTAACAGTGAGCAAGCAACGATTATTACCGCTGGACTGGACTGAAATATGAGATAAAATTAGGTGAGAAAAGAGGAGAGCAGGAGGGTGAAATACGGTTCGCAGATAGGTATAGATGGCCATAATTTCGATGCTGGCACGAGGCATTAGTAACAGCGGGCTATGAGGTGTTTGCAAACATGGATACACAATACAAAGAACTTTAGCTCGTTCTCGAAAAGCGGTTAGAGGAATAGCTGTTTACATATATTTGGGCTGTCGATGTATTTTTGTATATGCACACCGACTACGGCATAGACAGATGGTCTGTCGAAGGTTGCATAGGTGCGGCGGTGTCTAAAAGCAGCAGTGGAGCTAGTAATTATTTCATCAACTTATTTGACGAACACACAGGCTGACTGACTGGTTGGCGATCTGAATGGTGGACTGTCTGAAACACCGTTACACTGACGCTTACTTGCACAATAATTGCAAATTTGCTTACACACACCCATACATTTCATATACATACATACATACATACACATAAAAGTACATCAAGCAGATGGATAAATTGACTGACAAACAGCTAGAGCTTGCTGGAATGGTTGTGCAAATGAATAAATGGAAAATTAAAAAAGAATGAAAACATAATAGACGAGTAGCGTACTGCAGATAGAGATGTACACACAAGTACAACAAACACATCCCGACAAATATATATACAATTATACATATGTATACGTATGTACATATATGTTTGTAGTAACTTTAGTAACTTCATCCAAAGGAGCAGGCAACTGGGTAGAGGAATTGCAGCATGAATAGCCCAACTGAATGACAGCTGAAATTGATTTGCTTCGGCTGGATGGAGTGGCTGGCCGTACCGAACAGATACAGCAACGAGGTGAGTACCTTCGGAGCGCCTAATGGGCATAGTACTCGTACATATAAACAATACTCCACACAAGTGAGTTGACGTTGAGCAGCCGCTCCGACGAGGGCAAAACTAAGCTGTTGGGATTGAGGTGAGATAGGGCGGGGTTGGTCAAAGCGGAGGGTAAGCTATGGTATATGGCTACATAGCTGATAAAGCAAGAGCAACAGCAACAGTTTATACCGTTTTTATTCTTTAATTTTTATCTTCATTTTAGTTGTTTTACACTGTTCACTTCCTCGCTTCATCATAGAGCGAAAAAAACATTTTTTTATATGACTTTGCCACACTTTAAAATTGAGGTCGGTCGCGTCGCTTCGTATTTTCAGTGAGTAATCAGAGAAAATGAGAATTTGAATAGTAGCAACAGCGGGGACTGGCAGAAACATTGAATAACAAAAAGGAACAAATAGCAATCATAACAAAAAGAGACAGCAGCTCTGGTTGTCAGACTAACTGCTACGAAAACACAAACATGCAAATGAACACAAACAAAAACAAAATAAAAGTGAAAAACCGAACATAAAAAGTTGGCAGCAATCGCGAGTTTTGCACTGACTCGTACGCTGGCGGCCACAATTCAGAGGAAAAACATCCATACAGAGTTGAGCACGAGCAAAAAAAAAAAAATCAAATTAACATGGCATGCGAAAACCAAAACAAAGTAAAATAAATTAGAAAAACAAATAAAAAACAGCAATTTATTAAATAACTAGCAAAAAATATTTCTTGTCCACAAATTTTGATTAAACGTATTTTAGAAATAATAATCATTCTCTTATCTCCCCACTCGTCTGAGCAAAGCTAGTTGCTTATTTAAAATCAGAGTCAAGGTCGCTATAAAAAAATGAGTGTTCAAAAATACACGTGCTAGAGCTAATACACACACATGCGTGCATTACACATCATGCGCTAAAGTGCAGCAAAGTATTTGTGCAGGTGGTTTTGGGAAAGAAACATTTCGTGAGCAATGCCTTCATCAACTTATATACTACGCGAGCACTCTCCAAGTAATAGATAAATAGGGAGAAGAAGAGGTGAGCGCATAAACAATTTAATGGAGACTATGAAAAAGATGGTTGCAAAAAGTATAACAAAACGGTAAATAGACAAAAGTCTTTGTGCAAAAATTTTAAGTTTAGTTTATTTCAGTATAGTCGCATAATATTTAAATTTAATTACAAAGTATCAGTAGCGAACATTTAGACGAAACACAATCTGAAGTGTTGAAAAACAGAAGTCCCCAAATCAAAAAGCCAAAAAAGAAAACCGTTTGCTGCCTTTAGGCTCACGGAGGGGATCTATCCAATATATATAATAGTAAATAACTACTGAAGGCGGCCGTCGTAGCCGAATAGTTTGGTGCATGACTACCATTCTGTAAATACCATGTAAAATATTGCTACCTACTGAGTATTTGATAATTTAGTTGCTCTTCATTAACGCTCTTGTAAATTTCGTTTCTGGAAAAGTTACAACTTAGAATTTTCAAAACTGATTTAACCCATTTAATATGAAAATGAAAAATAAGTCATGTAAAGTCTATAATCCAACTGGAATCTTAAACTGAAAATAAATAAAGCATTCTGACAAAATAGCACAAAAGTAGAATATTTATTCCAGTAGAAGCTTTGATCAAAACTAAATATCATATTCCAGTGTGCTAATTAACCCATATTGTATATATCCCCTTTAAATAATAATAATAAATATCGTACTATTTGATTTTTAATAGTATCGAAATAGTTGCGACATTAGTGCGCATATACCACACACACATACCCAGTATAATGAGTGTAAGAGGTTGTTCACTGACTCATTGTAAAATGTAGCCTAAAGTAAAACCATAAATCTACTTGCAAAGTGTAAGTTTTTAAAAATAATCGTTTTCTAAATTATTTGTAGTAAAACGACTCATGCAAACAAAATTTTTTGCCAATTAATTCGAAAGGTGGTAATTGAGCGACAAGCACCAGACGTGGCACCAAAGCACTATACGGATGAAGCGTCCTTGTGCACTTCTAAATAAATGTTTCGTTGTTTTGTAACAATTTTATTCACACATTTATTATTGTTCGAATTTGTGTTGTGATTATTTTCTAAATATATTTCTTTTTCTAGTTGTTGCTAATTTCAAAAATAATGTCAAAAATAGCAACAACACAAATCAAAATCGTATAGAAGATTAAATTTATTTATGGCCAACAATACCGAGTTTGCACGCCAGGTGAACCCGAGCCCCCGCAACAGATTGAGCGTGCAGATTATAAATGCAATGCACAACTAATGGTTATAAATATATCTGCAAAAATAGACCAAACAAAAGAAGAAAAAGAAACTAAACAAGAAAAAAAAGCTATAAGCACACGGTACAAAAATACGAAGGCACAAAAACGTTTTTCTATACAATGAAAATGTACATTTACAGCTATGGCCAGAGAAATAGCGCACTTATAGTGCCCTCTACATGAATTATTTCTTAGAAGATTAACTGATATTCGTATAAATTTCTATGCTAATTTTATACTTATGCTGTGAATCGCTTCTCTCTAATATTTTTGCTATGGGTGTAACCCTCGCTGCTCACTTAAAAAGAAAAACTTTATTTCGGACCTTTACGAAAAAAGTACAAACTAAACTTTCAAAAATAATGAGTTGTTCTCGTAAAATGGTAAACAATGTCATCAAATATATTAGTACAGACAAAATTTGCTTAAAAGAAACGCAATTCGAAAGATGCCAATTGAGCAGGGCAAGGCCATTGTAAAGAAAAGTGAGCGTTACGCTTTTAAGACCTCTCGTGCGATAACGCTGGAAATAAATAGGAATGAGGGGTATAGAAAAAAAATACTATATAAAGGCACGTTTGCCTTTCGCAAGTGGCAAAGTTCTGGATTGGCCAGCACAAAACCCTGACCTTAACCACATCGGTTGAGCTTGAGCAAAACAATTAAAAAATGCCAATGAACTATGGCAAGGAGTGCAGGAAGCGTTGAACTCTATTCCTTTGGAGAGAGGCCAAAAGTTAATAGAAAGTTCCCCTCGTAGGTGTGAAGAAGTTTTAAAAAATATGAATACTCAACAAAATACTAATCAGGTAAGAAATTCATGAACAAATTTAACCAATTTGGAATAACTAACTCCGATTTCTCTTGCAGATCGATAAAAATGCGCTATTTCAGCGTGATAAATTCCGATTTTTCGAGCTCCTTAAAAACGTAGGTATTGAGAGCTACTTATTAAGCGTTTTTTTTTTAATAATTTTAAATTAATGAATAGTAACGAATAATACAACTGTTTTACTAGGTCCAGTAAAAATAATCCTCGTTAAATGTTATTTGTGCCCTATTTCTCTGCCAATAGCTGTATACGATATGTAAATACATCGTTAAGTTTGTTTTCAAAGCACAAAGGTCAACTCACATACATATATAAAAATAAAATTACGCAACGTGAGTTGAAATTTCCAGTAATAATACTTTAAAGCGGTCACACAGAAAGGTAATAAATGTTTTACTCTGTATGAAAAGAAATGCGAGAGCAAACGCCTCTCTGGCGTATAAGTAGCACATCCGCTCAAATGGAACGTATACGCCTAGTCGATACAAAGAGTGAAACCACAGAGGCCAACACTTCCATGCAAAGAAATACGTGAAAGGGATTGAGGTTGGCAATAGGCTGAGAGTAGATAAGTCGAGGATTATCAATTTTGACAGAAAAACATAAAAAGTACAGGAAGAAAACTCTGTTAAAATCGATATGTAGAAAAGGAAGAGTTTCAATAACTTTTGTAAACACAACAGAGTAATCAGTATGGAAAAAACGAACTGGATGGAAGGACGCGAAAAGAAACGTAATAAAGCAGTGGCAGGAAGCAGTTAGCAATAAAAGAGACAGCTAAAGGAAGATAAACTTTCCACTGAGGAAGTCTTTTGAGCTAATAAAAGTCGGCATGCAACAAATGCGTGGCGCTCAAATGATGCTATGAAAAATTGTCTAATTGCGTAAAACAGGTACATGAAAACAAAAAAAATAGATAAATAAATAAAATAATAGTGAATTTATTTATATTTGTTCCGACAACAATGAAATGACGCAGCTGTCAGTTTTTCAATGAAAACAAATATACATATACACATGAATACATGGATTTTAAAATTATTGTGGTTATCTCAATCGCAGATAAGTGGAAACGATACTAGCAACAAAGTGATAGCGGAAAGGTATTTAAGGAAACACTTTATAAAGTATTTAAATAAGTGAATGCGTTTGTTAATATGATAAATTTGAAAAAAAAAAACATCTTCTGTGATTAAAAAGTTATCGTTTTTGATACATCAATTTGAAACAAACACCACTATGAGAGTATTAGAATCTTAGCAGGGCATCTTCTTGTTTTCACTGAAATAAGTAGGTAAACAGATATTATTGCAAGTAAAGAATGAAATTTAAAACCAACGGTTTTAAGTAATTTATAGAAAGCGCTGCACACGATTTTTATAATCGGCTAAAAAATTCTAGTTTTTTTTTTTCAAATAAATTAAAGTTTTTTTTCTTTTTCGAGAAAAATTTACTTTCGTTTTCCGGACTAAGCTGCCTGTTTGCGAAAAATTAATATCTTATTTTACCACACGATTGTATACCGCTTTAGAAAAACTCGTGCGAATAACGAAAAAATGGACCGCTACTGGCCCTGTATTAAGACACTTTTTTTAAGTAAATATTCGTACTCAATAAAGTCCTAAATTTTTTTTTTTTCGCATCACTAGTAACTTCTCCAAAAATGCTTTGATTTTTCGTACCCCAGAAGGGTCTAACAACTTGCATTTCCTTGAATTTAATATGCATAAAACACTAAAAACAAAAAAACACATTAGCATATATTAGTAATGAAAAACGACTTTAATTTGCTTGCCTGATAAGAAGACAAATACATACTTCCGCGCATAGCCTCAAATGAAAACTTTTTGTGGCCCATAAGATAGTCATTGGCGGCCGAGTTGTTGGTGATAAATAAAAATTAACAATTAAAATTTCAACAAAATTGCAACCTGTAAGATATAAAGTTGGTGTAGCAATTAACGACGAACTGGTGATTAGTATTATAACGAATTATTATATTATATTACTTGAGTTGCTGGAGCAATAAAATATCCCCAACAATATTCAGCCATTACACAGCCCTCCCAATAGCATACGTCAGTTGTGTTCAGGGCGTCTAATTTTAACCGCAAAAGCCTTTTGCATATCTGCATACATCTACTGCTTAATGCGGAAAAAGCAGCATCAAAAGAAACAGGGTTGTGTGCACGAGAAATTAATTGTACTGAACACAATAAAGCGATGTTTCGACATACGCACATATTTACCTTAAATAGAACAGGATAAGTTGAAAATACTATCATAATTTTCTTACCTGAAAAAGAAAGAAAAATTACTGATCAGTAAAATAGTCCAATTATGCAGATATAGTAACATAAATTGAAATAATAAATAATAAAATGCAATACATTTTCTTTGTAAACATCCTTCCTTTCCTAATGAGATTGCGGAAAGTCTAAGTGAGTTCAGTAAATCCATTTTTAAAAAACTATGATAAAAACTATAGGTTGAATTAGTTTTAAAGGTGACACACAGATGGCGCTATTTATCACTTTATCGCGTTGGCAATACTGAATATATATTCATGACAAAGCCTCATCCCTAGGCTTTGTTTATCAGTATCTGTCATTTCGCTGAAGTATAAACAACGCAGTGTTTTCGTGCTCCGAGTATGTTAACTTTCGTGCCGTCGAAACGCAATTTGCGGGAAGCTTTGCTTTTCTGCATCAATTTGAAAAAAAATACAGCCCAAGCCCGTGAATTGCTGCAGGAGGCCTACCCAGACCATACTCCGTCGATTTCAACATGTGAGTACTGGTTTCGACGATTCAAAAGTGGTGATTTTCACACCGAAGACAAGGAGCGTCTTGGCCAGCCCAAAAAGTTCGAGGACGCGGAATTGGGGGAATTGGTAAACGAGGACTCGTGCCAAACCCAAGAAGAGCTTGCTGAATCATTGGGCGTTGATAAATCAACCGTTTGCAAGCGTCTAAAAGCGATGGGAATGATCCAAAAGCAAGGACATTGGGTCCCGTACGAGTTGACGCTGCGCGACGTCGAACGGCAATTTTTTACGTGCGAATTGCTGATCGAGCGACAAAATCGGAAGGGTTTTTTGCATCGGGTGGTGACTGGCGACGAAAAATGGATCCACTACGATAACCCAAAACGCAAAAAATCATGGGGTTTGCCCGGCCACGCATCAACGTCGACGGCCAAGCAGAATATTCACGGCAAGAAAATCATGCTCTGCATTTGGTGGGATCAGGTCGGCGTTGTATATTTTGAGCTGCTCCAACCGGGCGAAACAATCACGGGGGATCGTTACCGACTGCAATTGATGCGTTTATGCCGGGCATTGAAAGAAAAACGGCCGGAAACGGTAAAAAGGCACGACAAGGTTATTTTGCAACATGACAACGCTCGGCCGCATGTTGCTCAACCTGTCAAAAAATACCTTGGAACGATTGGCTGGGAAGTGTTACCCCACCCGCCGCATAGTCCAGACATAGCTCCCTCCGATTATCATTTGTTCCGGCATATGAGTCTCGATTTGGCGGACCAGCGGTTCTCCTCGTACGAGGCTACCAAAATATGGGTTGAGTCATGGATAGCCAAGCAGCGGCCAGAATTTTGGAGAAACGGCATCCGGAAATTGCCCGAAAGATGGGCGAAAGTTGTAGCTAGCGATGGCCAATACTTCAAATAAAATATTTTGTACCGTTTTTTCACAATAAAGCCCCAAATCTTCGAAAAAAACTTTTAAAACTAATTCAACCTCCCAATAGTAAACACATAATTATTAACAAATATAATTTTAGCAAGCACCCAATATTGTCGATGGCCAATTTCTAATAAATAAGATATTTTTCATTTATTCAATTTCGAATTGCGCATGCGAAAATTACGAATAGGATGATTAAAGGACATAAACTACAGTATAAAGGGGGGAAAAAGTAAATTGGAGTGGCTTGAAAATCTTGAAAGGAGATGCTGGTTTTCTGTAAATTTATTTCCATTGGTTTAGTACAAACATCGTAAGCAAAAAAGTAGATTGCATAATTCTTTAACCAAACTATATTTAGAAAACAAAAATCGAAGTTTAGTTAACAACAGGACAGCAAGCGGCAATTTCATTTTTTAATTACATTTGCGACAAACTAAGATAAGTAGAATTTTAAAACAAACCAAGCTCGCGAATTTGCAATAACTTTATTTTCAACTTAACTAGCATCACCAGCCCACAAGAAATATTATATCGTTGTAACGGAGGACATAAAATTCAAACCAATGTTTAAAGTTTCTAGCCAATAAATAAAACCAGTGCAAGGAAAAGTAAATTCTTAATAAATGTGAAGGGGAAAACATAACGCGAACCGCGCAGGAAAAACTTAAGAGAAAAATTTAAATTAAATTTGTGAAGAGAACGAAAAAAGGCAAAAAGAGATAAGGTATGGCACGTGCACAACACGCGGACTGAGTGGCAGCCGGTAGAGGCGAGAAGCGAAAAGAGTTCTGAGTGATACCGCCTGTCGAGCTATGCAGCGAATAAGCAGGCAAAACCAACAGCTTAATAATTCGTTATCTGCTCCTCACCTTCGGTCGGCTCGAGCAGCTACATTTGCAGAGTCTAACGTTTGCCCTCCTCTTCCGCCATACACCCCCTCCCACTTTTATTTGGTTTGCTATACGATTCGATTGCTTAGTTAATTTATTTTTTTCTTGCTTTGCTTTATTCCTCAAATCAGTCGTTGTGATTAAATTTATGGTGCACTTGCTATGCCCCACAACACACAAAACAACAAAGAACAAAAACTAAAACAACAAAACGGTGTTAAATATCAAGGTGGAAGGAAACACGAAACTATGTACTTCGCCGAACCCGCGTCATTTTGATATTTTCGCGATTACTTGGAATACTCACCATGGCGCGCGTACAACAATAAAATAAATGCGAACGCAAATGTATGTATGCTAGAAAAAGCATCTAGCAGAACAGATATGCGCACACGCATCTTTCGTCTTCATTTGCCCCATCGTTCGCCGCGCCGCTCCAACTCAAGCTCAATCTAGTTTTATGTGTTTGCAATTTATTACACTACTCCTGGCTGGCTGGGTGCACTACTTTCAGCCGCACATTGAATATGCATAGGTATGTGCACCGCACGCTTCAACAACACCGAAGGAGAGTGCTTGTTGGCGAAGTCGATAGCAAGCGGCGTTTGTGGTGCGGCGTGTCAATTCCGATAATTTTATGTTCCTTTGGTTTTAGTGTTGGCGTTAAAGTCTGTGAGGCGGTGAAACGTTCCTCCCCTCCTGGGAGCGCTGAAGCCTTGAATCAACCAGAAAGCAGCCTTGTTGACTATTTTGATATTTTTTCGACATTTTCCTATTACTTGATGTTTTGCTTTAAAGCACTTTGATTTGAAATGAGTGAACAAAAATACAAACGAAAAGTGTTAACAAAAGAAATAAAGAACATTTTAAACGTTCATTATGTTTTTCTTTCCTAATTAATTATTTATTTGCATGCCTCTTGACCGTCCAACCGTTGTATTTGTGCATGTTGAAAATAGTACACATATTCAGGTAGACATCACGTCCGCCGCAAATGTCCAGCTACTTCAGAGGTAACTGTGGGTAGGCGTCCAACCTCGCTCACACTTCTGTGCTTCTGCATTTATTTGAAGAATTGTTGCAATTTATACGCCACTTTCTGGCGTCTGATACTGAAGTTAACAGACCAGCCAACAGATTCAGGGTGCCTCCACTGGCCACATTTGGCTAGACCTGCCTTTCTGATTTATTGCAAATAAATTCAATAGCTAACAAAAATGTGTAGCATTGAATTAATGAACATTTGCTACTGCTGCCTCGAGCAAGTAAGCCCGTGGCAGTTTGGAAGGGCAATGGAATGATTGTTCCGTTTCGACTGGGTCAGTGGCGTAAATTTGTGTAATGAAAACACATCTATGCTCATAATTACATGAAACATTTATTTGCAGCCTTTCCAAAGTCATAAATTATTCATAACCTACGGTAAATATTATATAAAAAATGGGAAAATGTAAATGTGTTTGGAATTTTTTTAATAGAATAGAAATAATATAAACTTTTGTTGGGATGTTTAAAAAGCTCTGGATTTGGACTTTATCGAATTTCTGAAAAGAATATACAGAAATAAAAAATCCAATTATCAATAAGCGTCGAAAATTTAATATTGATTAAATGGATCACAATAGATAAAACGCTCGTCGGAAGACGACTCTTTTGGCAAGAAGGACAAAGCGTCCGCCAGCATTGCGAAGAAAGATACATATATTTCGTGTCATAGGCACGGCTCTTTTTACAGAAGTATTTGTGTTTTGCTTTGGATGATTTTTACAAAACCGACACGTTATTAAAAACTGCGTAAGGATTTTTCCATTTTCTACAGCAAACAGCGCTAAAAACGATACGACTTTTATTATTATTAGAAAATATAGGAGCCCAATTTGCGGGCTTTCCATTTTTAAATAGCCGCTCTCATATCACTCCCTAGATTGATTCGTTACCTGCATTTCGAATTGCAGCCGGGGCGACATAGCAAACGGTAAAAACAATCTTCGGAGTTGCAATACAGAGGGTTGGATATTCGAGGTATGCATTAGTAGCTGCACTGAATTTCAGGCCTCAATAAAGCATTGTGATTGTTGTAGAGACTAACATATTTGTGCATTCTTTGCGATGCGCATATTTGACCCAATCACTGCGATGGATCATTAGCAAGCCCCTGACTGGGGCTACAGAATGATGCTCTTTTCATATTAGTTTTATAATTCTCACAGATATTTTTATTAAAAACTGCGGTAAACGAAATAGTGAAGCTCGAATAAGTTTAGTTTGCTCGTAATATCTACACATCTACGCATAGCCTGGCTTTTATTCGGTTATGAAGAAAGTTAAACGGAACATACAGCATATACATACACACATATGTTTTTATGCGAATACACACCTACTTAGGTTACGCTACGTACATACACATATACATACATACATACGTCATTTATCTACACGTTTTCCAATTCCAAACCGATTTTTCAACTTGCTTCAGGGCAAAACTGCGACTGTTTCTATTTTCCCATTTCTTTTTCGTTTATTACAGCACACTTTTTCTCCCCAAATTCGCCGGCATTTTACGCTGTGTCTGCAATTTTCATTTTTAATGCAATTGTAGAGAGAAATCTCGCCACTAATCCTGCTATACGCGCATTTTCCGTCCATTACCCCGATTTTTATTATGGTCCGTGTGATTCTCGATTGCGAAGCCAACGTTGGTGTTAGTTGCTGAATGCCATACGAGATATTTCCACTTCCGAAAGCAAGAACAAATGAGGTATTTTTTGTTGTTGGGCAAAGCTTTTACGGCACTCTAGCTTATTTCATCGCTTGAACTGAATGAGGAGCGAGATCGGTAAAACGCAAGCAGACACAGGCATTTGTGTTGTTAAAAAACACACAACTAGCAGCCGAGGAGCAAAATGCATTATGCGACGGGCAAACGCAATCAGTGTGCGGAACATATGTATGTATGTATACATAGGCATGCACACACATCCGAGCGCAAGTAGAGTAGTTGAATGACACATTTTATTGGTGCCACACAAATGGCAATAGGAACTACCGCGAATGGCGGAGAGCGACGAAGGGGCATACACTTTACCACTGTGATTAGAAAAATTATACCTACTTGCACGTATGTAGTGCAAGCGTAAGTATATACGTAGGTACATAAAAACGACCATACATTTCACGAGCTCTAGAAGTGAAGAGACAGATGGGGCTAACAAACGCACTGCTGAAAAATGCAAGTGGGAAATTCCATAATTCTTCGCAAATAATCGCGAGGTAAGTAGCGAGCTTTGGAAAAACACCGAAGCGCAAACAGAACAAAAAAAAACATGCGCGCAGCAACACGTGTCACCTTCTAGACAGACAGACATTCGAAAACAAAAATCTGTTCCTTGTCGAACTGGTCCAAGGCTACAAATCCTTCTTAAAGATAATTCTTATCACAATGAGGAATCAGGCAGCCACCTGCAGCAATTTATGGATTGAAATTTCCAACAAGTGTTCAATTTTGAAACACCGATTGATAACATCATCTGACGACTGGATGACGTGTTGTGTGCTGGGCGACACGCAATCGTCGTCCAGGTACGCACTGCTCTCGGAATGACAATTTCGGGTGCAAATTAGTTTAATGATTAGTTTGAGTGTTACGTGAAACAAACTTTTAACAATTTTTATAACTGAGTTGCCTTGAGCCAAAGAACCAGTGATTTTTGAAGAAGAAACGGAACGATTTAGTACACGAATCTTTTTCTTTTATAGTTTAATAAATTATGTATATATCTGATCTTATATGTAGGCATTCATAAAATTATTAATTCCTAGAATCGCTTCCCCAACTGAGCTGATTCAGACAAAAGTTCTGCACGCGCCTTCCATCTTTTATTGGTGACGTCTTGAATTGTGTGGATACCAACATTATTTTGTAGTCCCTTTTATATTCTCTATTAGTCAATCCAGGCCTTCTTTCTCACACTCTCCACAAAGCACATTGCGGAAACGGATGCTCTCTGGTATCAGGAGCGCATCGAAAAGTCGTCGCAAACTCTGGCATATTCGCCAACGTTTCTATGACACGCACATCATCTCGATCATGCGCAATAGGATGTGGCAGTGAGCCACAAAAGAACTGAGAAAAATTTAAAAAGAACAACTGCTGCGAGCTGAATTCCGGCTCAAGTCTGGCTCTTTCCACAACTCCTTCCTCCCCACCAAAATATACATCATATGCCAACTGCATTCCGCTAACATCGGCTATGCGTTCGATGAGTGCTGCGGTGGGCGTACGCAAGAAACACCGAAGACTACGCTGAACACCAATATTCGCAAGAATCATCTCACCAGCAGGATTTTCATTGCCCAAGCTATCGAAAGTAATACCCGATGTATCGAAAGCGTGACTGAGTTCATGTGCGAGTATCCAGCCGCCGAGGCTGTATTGTAACAACGGATGTGAGCGATGGTCATAGAAGGGCAGATGAAGGAAAATCATTGGCACGATAAGCAAGTTGCGCTGATGCACAAAGTAGGGCGCATTGCGAGCAGTCTGTATATCGTCGTAAACGTAGAAGGTATCGGGACAGAGCCGCCCATCACCGATAAGTAGATTGGCATGTTGTTGTTGTGTGCGAAAGCGAAGCATTTCGAGGTGGTTGTGATAAAAATTAGTAGCGCTGAGGTTGGCGTCTGCATAGTACGCGTTATAGTGAGCGGCTGACATGCGCGCTGGCAGATTTCCAAGCCGCAAATTCATGGTTGAAAGTTTGTCTTGAAGATATGAGCGCTCCAAGGAAGACAATCGAAATTTATTAGCTACCAAGTATCGTGAAAATCTCGCTTTTAACCTGGTGAATATGCGCCCAAGTGTCATTTCATCCGCGACACGCGTTTCGTAGAGATAACGATCGAAGAGGTAGTTCACGCCTAGGGGCATAAGCGCGGCTATATGGTCAAAGCAATTTTTCGGCGTAATTTGAGGAGCCATTTGTTGGAGCAGGTGGGTGAGACGAAACAAAATATACCAGGCGATGGTTTCTGCGCCTGTTTTCGATAGCAATTTTTCTAGGTTGTGCATGTAGGATAAACCAACTAACTGAATGGGGAGTGTTGGAAGCGGTGTACGTTTCAAGAGATTGCTGAAATACTGAAACCAGCCAAAGTGCGGCATAACTGCATGTAATGCCCCCAGTGTAAGTATGGTCTCATCTTCACACCGTGTCAAAACCACCTGGTTTTCATATTTTTTCCTCAAGGCCTGTATTTCTGTCTCAAACGCATAGATCACCGCAGCTAGTTGCTCATATTTCTTTACCTCTTGTTCACAATCTGGACAAAGTTCAACGATTGCGCCTAGTATTTCTTGTTTATTTTTGAAGGATTCCCCTTCATAAGGCAACCGCAACTCAATCACATAGCGCGCAGAATCATTGTAGGCCCAGTTTACAGTTTCATGCAGAAAAACACCATTGAAACCAAAGCGACGTAAATCAGCAATCGCGGAGAGCCAATCAAAATCCTCCGTAGACCACTTATCGCCATTCAAAGAAATCCTCAGATCGTCCAGCCATCTTAGACGAGGTTGTCTGCTCATCAGCTCTTTAAAGTAATTATCCAGTTTTAGATAATAAGTATTTACTCCTGTACAAGTTGTGTAGTAGCGTTCAACCTTTCGAAGCAGAAACATAATTTCCGTATCTGCGTGTCCTTTAAAGCTAGCGTCCTTTAGATACCTTTGCAATTTTTCTGCATAGTAATTTCCCACAGCACCAAAATTATCCACGTGATTGTAGTAAGGCGCGGCAGCCCACTCGCCGCAAGCATAGTCCCAAAAGTTCTCGCAAGGGTCGGTTGCGTTGTGCAAATTCGCGCGTATTACATCCACGATAGAAGCATCCAGTCGTGATAGACAGTCCGCATCCTCCGCGCAACTTACCAACGCCACGTGGTCGCATTCGGATCGACTGATGAGCGTGAGAATTGCGAAGGTTTTGAACAAGTTGAAGGTACGCATTTGCAAAATTGCGCAAATACCTACGATGACATTTACAATGTATTGCCAAGCTGCTGATAAGCACCGATCTTGTTGTACCGCATGCACGTCCTCACTCAACTGATGTGCTCGCGCAGAGCTAATCTAAAACGAGCAATCCAGCTTTTCACACATTTTTTTTTTTTAAGAATCACATGTTTACTGACATCGGTGGGTTTTTGGAGCTTGATTATGAGCGCTAGAATTTATTTTTATTTTCAAATATTCTCTGTGTAGAAGAAATACTGCTTATCGAAATAGCCACTCAGAAAGGCAATCAAATGCAATACAAGAGATTTTAGTCGTGCGGGAAGAGCGTTGTCACATCAATATTAAAAACTTGTTTCTATATTTCTGGCCTGATCATAGCGAATTATTGTTTTTGCAAATTATGAATAATTTTAATTAGCCCGTCGCACCGTGCTGCGGCTCCATACAAAAAGTGGTGAAAAACACGAAAATGGATAGATTTTGCTAAAAATTTGTTCCTTAGCGCATTAGAGTACGCCGATCCCAAATATCATACTTGTTCTTTATAGCTTTTATATTTTCGATAAAATTATGATTAAGACTAAGATTAAAAATGTATCTTTCTGAACCATTCCAGTGCAAGTCATGTAAAATTTTATTTTTATACAAAAGAAATGTTCATAGACACAGTTAACATAATGGCATGAAAGCAATCAATTTATGTTGGACTTTCTTCGCAATCACAGATCACACATTTCCAATCGCAGTTACCCGTCTTGGTGTTTGACAATGCGAACGAAACCATCCGGGAACGCGCACTTGCTGCTCTCGATGCACGCGAATTATTCACGTTAAGACGAAGCGAGGTTGTTGCTGTTCTGTTTTGACAACCAAACTTCAGGATGGCGCAGACCAATACGCATACACACAAACAGCCGCATTTATTTATACCGTTTTTATACCATTTGTGTCATTGTAAGCCAGTGCCAACGTTTTTGCTTTTCGTTTAATTTGCTCTACAGTATGGCATTTACTCTTTATTTGCATAATAAATAATACATGCATGCCCATATACGTGCGTGTACACACACATGTGCACATATATGCATGTGTGTTTACATTTCTGTGCGCTGCAAATATAGGAAGTTCATGTGAGTGTGTTGATATTTGTCTTGATTTATGTGCATATGTGTGTAAATTGTGTTGATATTTGGTTTGTAGTATCGCGTTTTGTTTCATTTAAAATATTGCTTTTGTCATTGATTTTTAAGTTTGGCATCCTGAATTGACTTTTGATGTTTTCGTATAAATTTTTTAATCCCAATTTATTTAGTCGCTCTACATCTTTTAAATGAAATTTCCAAAGCATGAATGCAAATATGTACGCACGCGGATAACAACGCACATAATGCGTCGATTTGCTGAACACTTTGTTTTTCTTTTTTGAAGTTGTTTTTTGCGAAATGGCTTAAACTTAGAAAAAGGGCCTTTCTATAAGCCAAAATGTATTAAAAAATCGATAACAATAATTTTGAACTTTCCCCAAATCAGAAACCGTTTGCTGTTTTTGTTTTGTTTTTAATTTTATGTGTTGTCTAAACTGCGAGGTAAGAAACACAAAGGCGGCGACATCCGCCAACCTGCAACTGCACTTTGTACTCGGCGAATTTGACAGAATCAGCCGCTTTGAGTGGCCTCAGCACAAGAAATAAACAAACCTTTGTGTGCAAGGTTACTTGTTTGCGAAGCACTCAGTGAATAATTTGATTTTTAAATTAAACAAAACAATGAACATGAAGTGCCGCGTTTTAAATTGTGAAAGCATGTATAGTATGATAATAAGCTTCAAAATGCAGTTGTTTCGCTGTTTTTCGCTTGCTTTCGTTTATTCCTACTCTTCTTTTCAGAATAGGAGCGCGGCAATATACATACAAAAATGTGGTAAAAAGCCACTAAAAGTGGCATCGAAAACGAATCAATCGAATGAAATAATTCTTCTTTGTAGTTTGAAATGTTTTATTTCGTTCTACATCAATAAAATTTTCTAGCATAACCAAAATGTTTAAACAAATGTGAACTTTTCCGCAAAAATCAGTTTGTGCGTATGTTCGCTGTGTGCCAGATATGCCGAGCTGAGTTCAGCGAGAATAAGCAGGCAAAGCAAAGATGCTTACTGCTTTTTCGTTTTTTGCGTTTGGGAATTCTGCGCGCTAGTGCTTTTGCATTTCTAATCTTCTGATTGTGTTTTGCTTTAAGTATTACGAGATTAGGGCAAAATTTTCCAAAGAATTCAGTTTGCTGATTTATTGCTTTGTGGCTACAAACAAGCACATTTTACCACATTAAAAAGCAGTAAGCTCGAATCAAATCAAGTTGGTGAAAAATGCTTATTAAATGAACGAATCGAAACCGGCAGGACTTGGTTTTCAATGGCTCTTTCTCTTCAACACAATATTCTTCTGGATATAGTTTTCGTTTCGTTTCCTTTCGTTTTGATTTTGGCTTCACATATTTTTGCGAGCTGCTATGTTAATGCAGCAAAACTGATTATGAACGCAGGCAACTTTTTAATTAAACTCTTTTAATAAAACTTTTAACAAAACGTACTATTTTACGTACATATGTGCGTGTGTATGTACAAGGGAAAGATTGAATACTACTACATACTACTGAGGTGAACAATTCTATTTAAAGTCTTACTTTTGTCCGTACATATATAACCCTAGCGACTTGAGAAAATATGAGAGCTCTTACTTCCGAAGAAGACAATGCACTTTTGCATAATTTGCACAAAATAAGTAGTGGGCAGTTTTTAACGATCTAACAAATATTTGTATTTTTAAGACCCGGAAAATGACCTTCTACTTCTTCAGAACCTTCTAGTTTAGGCGCCGCCAAAGTGTTAACGCCCTATCAAAGAAAGTATCCCTTTATTTAATCGGTTATATTTCCCTTCCCTTCACAGAAAACGGGCACGTTTGAGTTACTTGAAATTCTGTAAGTAAAGGAGCACGTTGAGTGCAAAATTAATGAAAAAATTCGTGTGGACATTGAAATTCGATTAAAAATAAGTTTCAGAGAATAAGATAAGATTAAGCTAAATACGAGTGAAACCCAGATTACATAACAAATACTGTATACTGTTACCGATCAGGTAGTTAAATTTCATAACTTTGCAAGAAATTGATAAGATAAAAAGTTCGGTTATAAACTTGAGTAAATAACCGAAATATACTATATATAGTAAATAACCGAAATTGTATTGTTCTTAATCAACTTCATATTATATGTGCCATTTTGATCAAGTCGAAAAGTTGGTGCAAGTGCACTTGCAGGTCTCTATTGATTTTTTCCTCACTTCAGAGAGCCACAAAAGTACCGATTTAATGGTAGAGATTAAAACTAGGCATGTCAAGATCATTTAAAATGCAAAATAAAATTTCTTTTATAATATTATTAAATATTGACTTAAAAGCACGAAAGCACTTTTACAGATTCCACTATTTAAACACAAGAAATCTACAAAGAAACTGCTTTCCCCAACCCTTACACAATTCGTATTCTAAATTGGGGTAAGCATAATGTTGCAATAGTAAGTAGGTCACTAAGTAGTTCTCATCTCACGGCCATCTTCAATTCATGCAAATAATAAAGCACAATCGAAGCCTACGCAATGTCTTTATAGATTTCAACTGCGAACTATCAAAATGCATAAAATTTCTATAATAAAGAGAAAGGTCTGTTTTTCAATTTCTCCTGTTTCTAAGATTGCGGAAAAAGTAGAACACGACGGAAAAATTATTACGAAGTAGAAAAAGATACAGATTGAAGTTAAGTAATCGAAAGAGTGGATGACAGCGCTCAAGGCAAAATTGTCCTAGTCAACCTTAACAAACGCATACATATAAACACGCATACATATGAACGCATGTTAGATACATAAGAATCTATAGAAATCATTTGTATACAACGATTTGTCAACAGCAAGTAGTGGAAGAGTATCTTCATTCAGGATGAAATGAAAAAATTTCGTAAGAGTTTGTAAATTTTTCACTTGCATAAATATCAGCTACGAAATCGAACACAACAACTAAGGAAATTCAAGGAAAACCACTAAAATTAATTTTTAGTTTCAATGCAAATTGTAATAGGGAATAAGAAAACGATGAGTTGTTGCTCAGATTCCAATAAAATAATTGCAAATAGAAGTTCTTATAGCCTAAAAATATTGAAGATATCTTACACGATTGATTATGACAAATTACCGATTGTGCATATAAACTACTGAACTCTCCAAAAAAACAGCGCATTGAAGCTTTGAATATTTTAAAAATCCAAAATAGAACTCTTTTTCATAAGTGCAGCATAAATTACTTGCACGCACACTCAAGCACTAAGTCTTCCACCACCTCCCTCAGACGTTGAATTTCTCATGAAACACAAATCAAGAAAGCACCCCAAAAAACGTTTTCCCATAAAACGGATTCTTTCTTTCACATGTGATTTTTTCTTTATTATTGTAATTACCCACCAGTAAAAAGATTCACCGCTGAAAAAAGCAAACGAGGAAATTTCGTTATGAGTTGTGCCAATAACTGTTGTTTTATTATATTCTAAAAACAACATAGTATTTCTATTGCAAAATTGCATATTCTCAGCAAATAGAACAAAAGATCAAGATCTAACAAAATAAATTACACAAAAAGCCATTGTATTTATTAAAAAGGGTAATCAATTTAGAGATATCGGATTTTAAATTGAAATAAAACATTGATTGGACAATCTTTATTATTTTTCTGTAGAACGATAAAGATAATCCCTTTCAAATGTTGGTCGCAACTATTGGAAAAAGTACCTCTACTCTGATCACCCTTTATATGAACTTATATTTCTGGGTACATACCGCTCATTTACTGCGGAAGTGTCGTAACTCAAAAAACCCAAAATGTCGAGAAACACGGATTCAAAGTTTTCAATTTAATATAAGTAAAAGTACAGACATATTTCCACATGCTCGAATTTTACACAGCAATCTTGTGGTCATTTATGCATACTTATCTAAAAAATATTTTTGGTTTTTTGTTGTTGTTATGACACTATCGAAGTAAATAAGCGACAATGTATATGAATCGGTAATCCACACAACTGATAGTATGCGAAGTGGCAATTTATGAATTTCGTTGGACAACAACTTAGTTCCTCACTACTGCTATAACCGCCACCGTTCCTAGTCACCAGCTTTTACTACTGGGTATATTCCCTCTTACGCTCACGTTCATACATTCAATCCTTTTCATCCATTTTATGCGCTGTGCATGAGCGCACGTTTTCATAATCGAAATTGTTGCGGCGGCGGCGGCGACACTTCTTCTGAGGCAACGGCTGTGCAATAATATATTTTCGAGTGTTTAATTTGCATAAAAGGATTTTTTTTTTTCATCCATGCCCATGGTAGAAGTAGCAATGGCGCCGTTGTGGCTGAGGATCGCCCTCTGTATCCATGAATATTTTAATTGAACACCGAAGTTTTTAATTCACACTTTACTTTTCAAAGCAATGAAAAAATAAAAAAAACGCTCTGTAGAAGTTTTACAGTTAGCCACAAAAACAACCCAAACAAGAAGCAATGAACTATTAAATCGCTCGTTCCATAGCCATGTAATCAACCCTTCTGCTTTTTTGTTTGTTGTTTTTTTTATGAAATTACATCAATTGTGGTGTTGTTGGCATTGTTGCTACCAGTTCCGATGTTGCCTGGCCGTATCGAAGTGCGCACATTTTGCTCTCTCTACTTTCAAGTTCCTTTTTGCTTCTTATTCTAAACATTCAACAAACTCTGGGCTTCCTTTATTGTCCACAGCATTCCGGGTATCGATTTAACCCTTTGGGCTGTTCAGTGCTGTTTTGTTCTTCATTTGCATATTCGTCTCGAAACAAGTGGTGGCCACCCTGCTGCCACACGACACTTACAAAATTAAGTTTTTACATGTTTGTATGTATGCATGCATGTTTTTCATATTACTTTCTTTCGCAAATGCCTGACGCTACATATGAAGTGACTTTTATATCTTCCGATCCCATTGGCTGAATATGCTGATGGAATATTTGAGAAATTTCACATCAATCAATTGTAGTTTCAATAAAGAAGTAGTCAATTTGATTCAAAATTTCCAATGTAAAATTTTTGGTCTCAAGTAAAAAGACTTGGAGAATTATGCTAAGGTCGAACTAAAATATATTTGTCCATCAAAATGGCCTACAAATAATCCAATGATTATATTCTGATGAAATAATTAAATGTTAAGTTTAACTGAGAGTGCCTGAGATCAGAAGCTATGTATACTTGGAATTTTCCGGATGACTTGGATTTCGAAGAATTAATTCCGGAATAGATATCATATAGCTTATACGTACAGCTGTGAACATGAAAATAGCAGTACCCTTAAACAATTATTTTGAAGTCATTTACTTTTCCTATAAATCATACAAAGGAAAATTTCAATACCAAATATCTACGAAAGGTTAAGGGATTTCAGATGTGTAAAGTTTATTTGAATGAATCTGTCAACTACGCATGTGACGACTCTTTCTTGGCGTCACTCTTGACACCCAAATATAAGGCGAAAGTTTCAAATTTGAAAGAAAATATGCTAGCTGTACAGCTGACACGTGGCGTAATATTTTATGGGCTGACGAGTCTAACATAGCATTGGGTTCACGATATTATGTTAGGCATTCACCTGGCACCGAAAATAAGCCACAATACACTCTATCAACCATTAAACCTGGAGGCTCAAAAATAATGACGAAGGGGTCTTTCTCATATTATGTAGCAGGAGTAGTGGAAATAATGCAGAATGTTATGTTGCCGTATTGTAGAGCGAAAAGGCCAATAAAACGGGTCCAAGAGCGGGATAACGTCCCTAAACACTCAAGTCGGAAGGACAGGTTTCATGCAAATAAAATTGAGGTTATGGAATGGCCAACTCTGTCACTGACCTCAATCCTATAAAAAATCTGTGGCGGAACTTAAAAAGAGCTGTACACAATGCCAAACCGAATAACAATCAATAAGAATCTAAAGAAAACTGAGAAACACTGAAAACTGAAGAGTCCCAAGCAGCTATGTGAGCAATTGGTGGACTCCATTCCCCGCTGTTGTACTGCCGTAATAAAAAATTTTAATTCCCAACTAAGTATTAATTACAGCTTTGTGTCACTACAGTTTTTCTTTAATTTTAATGCTAATCCTGAATTTCTATCTTTCGGTTTTTCGTTATAGATTTGATTTAAATATGTGTTCAGTTAAATAATAGAATATTTCAAAAATATAATAAAAACTTTTTAATGACATTATATATTAGCATTGTTTTGAGAAAATCTAGTCTTCATTTCTTCATTGGTAATTTTTTTTAAACAAATATACAAAAAATTATTAAAAACCACACAGCACTTGGCGTACCTCAACATTTTGACCAGTTTTTGCAATTTTTTGTTTCGTGCTCATTAGTTTTTTATGAAGATATACATAGCTAATTATATAACAAAATCTCAAACTCTGCAAAAACAAAAAAAAAATTTAACCAATTTCAAGCTTTGGTACTACATTTTATAACTTATTCATTTTAGGATTTATTAGAAACTTCCAACATGCACTTCCTGGACATTAATTGAAATGTTCAATTTGTTTGCTGATTTCTGTTCGTTGCAAGACAAAGGACACTTCGAAAAAAAACAGTACGCTTTCAGGTTTGTCCATTTTATAAGTGTAAATCAATAACAAGGAATGCGTAAGGGTATTCATCAACTGATGCATTTGTCATTTTCTCCATTTAGTTTATTGCCTTATACTTTAATGCAGAAATTTAATAGAAATCCCCTGTTTAAGGAAGGGAAACAATAAAGCACTCGAATATTAAAAGAGAATGTGAGTAAACAAGAAGTTCATATTTCTGCAAACAAATTTGCATATTTGAGTTTTACTAGTTTGTTGACGTGCACATGTACGTACTCTGCTCCCCTAGTTGCTCGAATCGCACTTCCTCCTATCTTACGCTGTGACTTTCCTCATTTGCTATGCGAGTATATGGCAAGTTTCTGCAAAGCCAAGGTGGTGGAATTATGAAAAGGACTGATGGTATTTACTATTGCGATTTTCAGTAACGAATAGATATATTTACATATGCATACGTGTGCTGATGTAGAGGGTCAACTCTAGGGAGTTGTGTTTTTGGCATAATAAAGAGGATCTACAAGTATAAGGTATTTAAACAAAGTTGCAGGAATATTCAATGTATATGCAGGCGGCTATACATACATATGAGTTTATTCGCATATAGTAATATACCTACATACATATATACATTTTATACTTGTGCGCCAATAGTCTCAACCAGGAGTCCCATACACATTTAATGTAGCTAAAGTTTGTGTAACTGTATGCTCCGGATAAATTGCAAATTTTTGTTTCTTGTTGCAAATTGGAGCTAAAAGCAGAATGCAACCCTACATTTTTGCAGCAATGTCCTGTACTCATTTTAATTTTTTCTTTTCTTAAGTGGCGGAAAAAATTGTGCAACGGCACGAATTGTAGACAAGAAAATAGAATAGAGAAAAAGGAATCAAAATGAACTAAAATTAATATTTCGTTTTTCTTTTTCTATTACATTTGTTTGAAAGGAAACCTCACATCTCTTCAACTTTCAGGTGGCAACGAAAAATGATTGCATATCCCAAGTTTTGCGTTTCCTTTTCTAATTCTTGCCTCCTCTTACATCCCAAGCCCGTTTTTTCGTGGGGGTTTTGGTTTTACATAATTTTTTTGGTCTTTTCTATTTTAATTCTTATTGCCATTCAATTACTGTACTTTGATTTTACCACAGACTTGTGTTTCTTTTTGTATTTTATTTTACTCCATTCATGGCAATCTGCATTTCTTTCGCTTCTTTACGCCGGTTACACTGCCATCACTTTCTGTTTAACTGCTGGGGCTGGATTTCATTCAAACAATATCAAAGAACAAGAAAAGGGTTAATTCACTAACGATGATTGGTCTGAGTGAAACCGGATGAAAGTGAAAAAGGTATGGGGAGGCAAAGAAACAAGAACGAAGTGATTTTTGCAATTATTTACATACATCCATTTTCCCCATCTGGAACAACATTTTTAAAGCCGGTAAATTACAGTAAGGGACAGAACTTTTCACGAATATATGCAATTTTGCATCTGCGTATTATTTCACCCATATAACAAAGGTCAACCAAAAGGGTTTTTCTTTATAAAGACAACAAACCTATTTAGTACTATACTAATAATAATACAAGTCATTAGACCATTTTTAGGCTTTTATTAAGACAACAAGAAAAATACCGCATCGGATAATTTATTTTTGCAATACAAACTATTTTTTCACGATTTGCGAAAATCATTTTTACATTTATTCACTTTTTATTGTCAATATCATTTCACTTTGCGATAACACCAGAAGAAATTAAAAGTATTTTCAACAGTCAATATGTTCCCCATGTTTCAAACTTTCAATACTCATATGTCCACACTGAACAAAAGAAAACTAAACCAAGTGGTTATAAGAGCAAGTTTTCAGTTCGTTGTGTATAAGCAACAACACGTATTTAAGGGTTGCACACTATCATATCGTAAATTCTTTAACAATTTAAGATTACAATGGTACATTAATTTGAGGCTCATTTTAGGGGATACATTTTTTCACCTCATATCCGCTGGGGTAATATATATAATATTTCCCCCTATCTGTAAACTAATCTGATTCTATTTTCGTCGACTTTCTCGTCACATTCTTCAACGTTTATTTGATTTTTGGTGAAATATTAACCCTTTGCAGTAAATGGGCGGAAGGTCCCGGATTTGTTTTCAGAAAATCGTAGAACTCTGCAGTCGAATATGTCAAATTGTATTACACGATGAGAACTGCTTTCAGCATATCGACTTTTAATTGTCGTTTTTCGTTCTACAGAAAGAATAGATTGCATGGTTCGGTGTTATGCATGCCACAGATTATACGGCCATCCTGTAGAACTCATACCGCACACTCCGGGGCATATTCGGACTCGAACGTGGGCATGGAGACATATTTATGCGGGATAGTGATCCTAAAATAGGGGTTAAATGGTCGACTGGTCTCCCCAGTATCAAGCTTTGAACCTCATTGGGCATATTTTGGTCGATTTTAAAAACAAAATTTGTTCTCCAAAATATACATCATCCATATAAATGAACACGTTTTTGACAATCTTGTTGCCAGTGTTCGTACAAAATGTTAATCTATAAATGGCTCGGTTGTTGAATCAAGTCACAAAAGTTTTCTTTTTTTAAATTACTCCTACGTTTTCTTAGTAGATTGATGCGACGATATGCTCATAATTTGCATTAACGTTAAGATAAATCTAAAATGTGCATTCTAAGAGAACTTTTTGAACTTTCGTGAACAGTTTCTTCCTTTACTGCATGTCGCAATAGCGCTATGACTTCGTCACCCAGCATTCACTAAAAAATAAGAATTTTAACCTTAAACTGCTAACCGTATTTTACGTACGTTGGTGCTAATGATCGTCGATTCGAACAAGTATTTTCAAAACTAAGTTTTTTTCACAAATGGAGAAATGGACTAATGTAAAGTATTAGCATTTTTTAAAGTTATTTAAGAAAGTACCGGCCCAATGAATGAAAAATTTTCTTCTAAACAATGGGCAACTCGGCTTTCGTATATATGTTTAGACAAATAATTATGTGCATTTAAACACATATTTCGAAAAAGTATTTTTGCAATCATTAAACGTACTTTACACATTTACACCAACACCACACATTTACGCATTTCAGCCAACGGGTACACTTACGCTTACTGTGCGCGCTTTCATATGTAATGAATTAGCTTCAAATTTTCGAAAATTAGTTTTGCATTGCTAATTAGCGGTCATTAATTTTAATTCAATTTTGCTACCAATTCAACAAAATTTATTAAATCATAACGCAAAAAGAAACAAATGAATTAACGGCGATGAGAGAAAATTAGATTCAAAAGCAGTGTCGACAAATGGTGGGGAGCATCGAATCATATACGTTTGTATGTATGTACATTTATGCTTATTTATCTGTGTGAATATAAGCATATGCGGAAGTTTGTGTGTGATTAGATCAATCCTTGGTCGAGTGCATAAAGGCAATTTTCGAAATGCACCAACACACTAACAAATAAATGAGTGCTGCTGTCATTTGCACACTTACTATGTATGTATGTAAATGCAATCGTATGTGCATTCAAACAAGATATGCATCAAAATTTGGCACACAAACCACATGCAGCACATAATGGTGTGTGGCATGCAACACATGCCAAAATATTGAAAATTCCACTAGCCCTTGAGTGAAAATACTATAATTCGGCAGAGGCAGAGACAGTGCGGCACTGCAAAGCAAGCGAGCTAACGGCTGGTGGTAGCCGTTTGAAATGAAATATTTGCAAAATGCATTGATGGAAAATTCACAGGCAGTTGTTGCTGTTCTGTTGCTATCACAGCTGCAAACATGAATGAGCTAATATGTTGACATATGTAGAGTGGCCCAGTGTACAAGCAGTAGAGGCTAGCCGCCTGTCGTGTGTCGGTCTCAGCCTACCGTGTGATCCATCTATTGAACGTGTACAAGTGGCACTAAGGATTCAATAAATGTAATTGGGGGGAAATATTATATTTCAATGCTTGCATATCGTCCATAAGCCATGACTCATAAATCCGAATCTAATGATTGATTTGCGGGTGAACTCGAAGTAAAAATGAATTTATTAATATTAACCTGTGAAAGTCAATGAGCCAGAAACAAGCGCGCTTAGTATTCGGTTTGGAATAATTGGAAGTAGCGGACTCTTGTTGCCTGCTTAAATAAAAACATAAAAACGAGTAATAAAAATAAATCTGTCATGTTTCAAGACATCGCCGCAATAAGGATTTTTTGCTACTCATACACAATTTTTTTGCGAACCGATCAAAATAAAGAAACAGACTCAAACAGAAATTAACTTAGCGCTTGCAAAAAATCGGTATAAAATTCCTTAAATCTGCAACGAATTCTGCCCCTTACCACTTTCTTGGCTTTATTTCGGCAATATGTTTAGAAACTTCATAAAAGAAGTGTTGTTTCGTAAAAACCGTCATAATACCACTGAAATTGGCATTGGGTCGCTATACTGAGAACCATTTATCATTTCTTTAAACGGAAATATAATAAATACTGCCCCAGGTTTTTCTCAGACTGCTTGAGTATTGAAAATATGTCTGGCTGATTCCTTCATTACAAATAATGGCGACTAAATAGCAGCTGCGGTCGGTTCGGCCAAACACTTAGCAACTTGGGCGTAAAACAATCCGCTTGTTGCAAAGAAAAATTAACAAAACAAGTCGTCGTTCGTACTTAGGTCATTTCTGATTAAACTTTACAGTTTTAGATATATTGAGGCTTATTAAAAAAAATTGTAATGAATGTCCACTTTTAAATGTTAGTATAGGGTCCGATTTTTTTTCTATTTTTAGTTTTGGGATATGTGAAGTAATAAAAATCATAAATAAAATTTTAACCAACTCCTGACAGTGAAAAATGGTCTGTTGATAAAATTTTGAACTTACGCTGTTTCACTAAGTGCTCCTATGTACTTCAATTCAAAAAAACGTTATTTTACTTTATTTTAAAGATTAGTATTAGTGGGTCTACATATGTGTGCATGCCCCACTGTATTTAATCGTTCCTATTTTCTTTAGGCTGCTTATGGAAAATATTTGTAAAAACATGACTTGGTTTGGGTATTTGAACTGCGTGTGAACTGAAGGTGTGGCTTGGGTCGTGAGCAGGACTTTGGTCTCTGCTTGTGAACATGGTAACGTATTTCCAGTACCTAGAACGGCTTTCCCGGTAACCCTGTACACAGAAAATTTAAATAAACTTGGAACTTGATCTAGTGGCAAACAGATAGAAGCTAATATAATCATAAAGGCTATAATGCCTTATAATAGGTACAAGCAGAACAACTTAGAAACGGTGAATGATCAGGTGTACTAATAAAAGCAAACTCAGTATGGATGCAACAACAAAAGTGTTGCGCAAACAGCTTAAAAAAACTTGGTGAAAAATGGCATGCAGTCAACAGTGTCACGGCAGTGAAATTTGTCGCCTGCCGCTGTCATCAAAGGCTGCGACGGCCAGATTCCTGATTGATTTCACTGCTAACTATGAGGTTGAGTAGCGCCTCCAACTTTTGATTGGTGCCACTAAATGGTAATGTTTGTTGTGCGTTCGAAGCGCAAACATCCAGAGTTGGACGTGCAATCGATTCTAGAATAGAAACAAAAACACGCACAAATCGGGTAACTCAACGAACACAAACTAAGTTGTTGTTAATTGCTAGTTTTTGTTGGCATTGGCAATTAGTGTTTTTAATTACTAGAGTTTTTGTTTTCGCTCTTTTTAACTTGTCGAGAGCACGTTAAACGTCGGCCGTTTGAAGTGCTCAATAGAAAATGGAGCACTCAATGCGCTCGTATGAGTACCAAGTAAATGACAGCCATCAAAGAATAGAGAAACAGCAAGTGATGTAGGTTCGCCTAAGGCATTGTTGTATTGCTTTTTTGTTGAAGGCTCCGTGGGCTATATGGCAGCCAACTGTAAATTGATGTCTGAAGAGAAAGAGAGCATGTGAGCGGCAGTGTCAATCTATGTGGTACTCCTCCTACTGTAACAACAGAAATAATAAATAGAAAATGCAATTGCCTAATGAAATCGTTCGCCAACTTCATTTGGCACAAAGCGAGCGTTCGTATTTGCAGTGAGTAAATGGCGTAGACAAAGCAGAAGCGGCAACAACAAATACTACATCGAAGGCAATCAAAACCAACTGCTACCACAAAAATGCGCCACACGACAACAACTACTGCATATGTATACATAATGCAGTCACTGACAAAAGAGCTCTAACCAAATACCTTTTTACTATGCTTCTACGTAGTAATCGATACTCGGCGTGCAATGAATAACAAGGACAAGTGATGACGGCACGCTTGAAGCAACATTGACAGTGAAGTTGAAAAACAAAATATAAAAAAATGTAAAATACCGTGAAATTATTGGGCAAGTAGTGTGCCTTTCTACGGTTCCAATTGTTTTCTCATCGATCAAATTTCAAGCTTTTTTATTGCCAATAAAAAGTATTTCTCATGCAATAAAATAATATGTCTTTAATTTCATACTTTTCTTGATAATTCTACAAATTTCCTAGTAATTTTCTCGTTTTATAGGCACATTCGAAACTTGAGACTTCCAAGCGCGCTGAAGATGCAGTTGGACAAAATTGGTTAAAAATGATCTTACTGAAAACCATAAATAAGGCTGATTTCACTTTAAAATGGAATGGCTACAGGATACAATCAGTTGCAAATCTTTGCAGTAACATTTTTCAGCAGAGGTGACCCTTGTGTTTTTAAGCCAACTTCTGACCAAACGAGTATTTTCCCTTCTTATATATGCCAGAGAAAGCTGCTTGCGAACTACATATATTTGGAACAGACGTGATTTTTGTAGCGAATCAGCTGACCATGGCAGCACAGTTTGTTTCTTTTCGCCAATACAGGATATGTTGGATATCGATTTATTTATTTGAGCTTCGTAGCTCAGGAGGCCTGTTAATAAATGCCGATTCGGCAGCTCTACCACTTTTCATATGTATTGAGCCTGGACTGCACGGCGGCATCACGTAAGGAGTCGCTCTTTTGAGAAGGGAGGCGGATATAAACAGAATGGCTATAGAACGATCACGCGCGCAGTGTACGCTTTCAATTTACCATTTTATAAGCCACCTGAGGTGTGGAGAAATTTGCTAAGCGAATGAAATGACAAACAAAAAGCGCAACCT
This sequence comes from Anastrepha fraterculus, assembly GCA_037575425.1. NCBI lineage: Eukaryota > Metazoa > Arthropoda > Insecta > Diptera > Tephritidae > Anastrepha > Anastrepha fraterculus. Next base: position 4,571 of record JAYXIM010018048.1, on the reverse strand, counting down.
CCTGCATACTTACATACAAGTAGAATATTAGAAACCACTCGTTTAAACACCCATATGAACAGATTTTTATTTCGAATTAATTTACATTTGTTTTTTCACCACAGGAATCGATTAGAATACGGAGAAACATAGCAGTGTAAGTGTAATGCATTCAAATTCACTGTGTATATAAATATGTACATATGTATTTAGTAACAGAGAAGTAGTCAGTCAGCCTGTTAGCGAGCCAGTCATTTAGTCGGGAATTTAAACAGTCACAGCGCCACTCTATTTGCCCGTCCGCAGTATACTCTGCATCACCTATTCACTCCGCCAGATCAAATATAGTACACTGAATCCAGTCAAACAACTACCAAAATATGTACACATGCCGACATGAGTAACATACAAAAAAATTTAAATACGAGTATGCACGTAAGTACGCAGCGCGCAATAAAAAGTGGCAACGGATGCCGACAGTCGACAACAAAAGCTCAAATGCACACGTACACACACATGCTTTTTCATACTTACATACATACATACGCAAGATGATAGGCAGATGAACGAACGGGCAGAGAAGTAACTGCGCTAAAAGCTGTGCGCATAGACAGCTAACAGCGCAAAATCGAAAGGGGTCTGGGGACAAAGCGAGGGAGCCAGAACAAGGACTTTAAAAGGCAGCAACAGTAAAATAAATGAAAAAAGTAAACAAAAGAAAAGAGTAGTAAACAAAGAGGAAACATATAAAATACAAAGTAAAAATAGGATAAAATCGAAATTAAAATGTGCAAAAAGTTGAAGAATTTTGCAAGTTCCAGTGACAACAATAGCAGCAGGCAAAAAACGCAGCAGCTGGCTGTAGCGAAACGCCGCAATTCACATCACGTGCCAGCCGCCAGAATCCTACAAAATCATACAATACGAATAAAGACACCAATACCGGTACTGCGAGCAGATATGTATGCAAGCATATGCCCATGCATGCGTATGCCTGTGAATGGATATTGGTGAATGCTTGTGCGAATAAACGAAAATAGTTGTTGCTCTTGTTACATATATGTAACTGCTGCTGAGCGATTTTATTTTTGCAGTCATCGGTAACTGATTTCAACAACTGGCAGCAGCCAGCAATTCTATCGAACTAAAGAACGAACGAGTGAGATTGAAAGCTAACGCGACAAGCAGGAGTGGCAGAGGGAACCTTTAGTATTACCCCAACCAGGCTATGTGCTGCGAATGCAAAGCGTAGTGCCAGTAGAACTCAATGCAATTCAAAGTCCAAGTACAACGAAGTATTACGAGTATAAAGCGAAAACATTTGGTTTCAACGTTAGCTCCACTCAGACAAACTATGTGGAATTTTAACTAAAACCTTTGCGTGTTGTTTTAAAGCATTTTGTTCGGCAAAGTTGCTGTTGAGTTCCCGTTGTTCACGCACGGCTAATATACTAAAATATTCTCAGTTCTTTTCTCAAATCATTGCACAGTTAACTGCTGTTTTGCCGAAAAGAGAATTCTCATGCCATACACATACTAGGTTGTTCAATAAGTTTACGGTTCGATAAGAAAAACACAATTTAATGGTTTGCAATTCAGAACTTGGAAGGGCTGCAAAAAACGCTTCACAGCTGTTTGACCTCATCATTTGTTGAGAAAAGCTTTCCACGCGTTAATACAGTGGCGGCTCCAACAATTCGAAGTTCAATTCGTTAGCCAAATTAAAAATTCTCCTGTGACACGGTTTCCTTTAGCTGGTCTAAAAGTTTACAATAATATTCAAAATTTATCGTTTTAACAGTTTTCAAGTAATCCTCAAACAAAATTCTCTTCCCATCCCGAACAACTGGAGAGATTTCTGGACACGAACTCGTTTCGGAACCGAAGAACCAGGTTCTCCACCACTCTTTAGCTTATTGCTTTGATTTAGTAGCATGTTATTGATCCATAGGGATGAATCGACGCACAGAACCCACTTTATCCTTTCGAAAATAATCTAAATGTTGCTGAGAAAGTCGCCTGCGAATGGGTTTTTGTTCCATTGTTAACGAAAGCGGCACCCATTGTGCACACAGCTTTCTGAACCCCAATACCTAGGTCAAAATATTGCTTTCACTTCCCAATGAGCTGCCTCTTTCAGTCACTCGAAGATTTTCCAGTACGATAACCTGTATTTTTCCTAGCAGCGCCCTCTCTTATTGAACCGCAAAACTTATTGAACAACCTAGTACGCATTTAATAATGCCACAATATTTGCAAAGCAGTAGACTTTTAAGTGTGCCGTCAAACAGATGTGAGGAAGTTCTCAAGCTCAGTTGACGAATCATAACATTTTTAGTAAGGAGATGCAATTCTACAATGAAAAGTCACTCATAGCGAACGGTCAATTGCGCTCGTTGCGGTATAGTTTGCCACAGTTTTGTGCCGCATCTGCTTATATCTGGCGCCTTAAATAAAGCAAAACAGCAAAAGTGCTGCTCATTTAAAAATCAAATTTCATATATTAATACGCATTAGGTCGGGTTAATTCCAACCAAACTTTATAAATTTCCATTTATGATTATTTGATGACTAAAAATCTTTATCTTAAGTAGTCCCGGTGGTCTAAAATTTTTCAATTTTTTTTTGATATCTCGAAAGTATAGGCTTTTAAGGGGTGAGCCTGGTTTATGAGGTCTTTGCGATTTTTTTTTTAAGGAAACAATTAATTTAGCACTGCAAAGTGTTTTCTATCTTTTAATGAACATTTAAAAAGTATAAATAATTTTTGTACTGGTTAAAATAAGTTGAAAAAATGTTTAACATAGAAATTAGTAGAGCGCTGCAACGCTGGAGTTTCCAACTGGCGTACAAGATACAGCTCGTAATTAATATCTAAAGCAAAAAATTCAAATGGATTTCTAATTATCATGATTTTTTATTCTAGATGAACTAAGAAAACTGGGAGAAATTCCAAAATTTCAACTTTTTGAAGGTTTTAAAGAAAAAAATGTCTTTCTATAAAAAAAAAATTCACTTCAACTTGGTATAAAAATCTTGAAAATTTTTTTTTATCTATTTTGTTAGTTCAAATAGAAGAGAATTTAATACTGAAGGAAACAAGCTATGATTCGTTTCAAAAGGTTCATTAGTTTTTTTTCATTCATGTACGCCAATTCAAAGAAATCATAAAAATGAAAAGTCGAGAAAAGAAGATAAAGTTTGTACTATATCTGTCCGGTCACAGCGTAACTACCTAACGCTCGCCTACCTTTGACTTTGTATCTACGGAAATATTGAGAATTAGGCTCTGTAACTTTGTGTGAATATTCTGAAATATATTAGGAATCGCTTAAAACGAAAAAAAAAAAAATTGATTTTTTTGACCTTATAAACCAGGCTCCCCCCTTAAGAATATACTGTTAGAATTTGGTAGAATATTCTCAGTATTTTCGATTCTACAGCCGTGTTAGTAGTTAGAGCCAGTATCGTCACGCTGCGGCATTAATGGGCGCACTATCCACTCCCAAAACTTTAAACTCAATTATCTCAAAACCACTTTTCCAAAACACAAAATTTAAAACAAATTCTTTGTTCGATATTTCTACGCATAGTGAAAATCGCAGAGCACACCTGCGGTTGACTGATATAATTAAATGCCAAAAACAAGCTAACGCTCACGCTCAAACTCTGCGACACTATAGAGAGAAAAAAAATTTAGACTATATGTAACGCGCGCTTTTTAAATGAAAAATTCCCAATATTTTTTTGACAGGATGTACATATGCATATATTTTATAACTGAGTCCATTATTAACTTGCGCCCAAGTTATGGATTCTATAGCTGATCTTCCAGCCCGCGAAAGTAACAAATCTCTCGTAGGTCTCATCATCCAAACAAATTTACTGGCCCATGCCTATAATTTTCATTAAAATATTGAAAAGGGGAGTAGAACATCATTAGCGAACTGATATAAACACAACACAGTGAATATCTAGGGCAGCTGTGGAAGAACAGCCGCACCAGGACGCATCTGGCTTATGAACAGAAAATTAATAAAATGCATAAAGCTAAAAAGTGGCAAAACTTATCTATATAACGTGAACCTGGAGACTCAGCATAGAAACGTGCGGGACATCCATTGAAGCACAGCAAAGTACACAAAGCTACAGCAACAATGGAGGCATCAGTGGAAGGTGGAAATGCCAAGAGTGCCGAGTAAGAGAAATAAGTTCAGTATTGAGCTGCCCATCGTCAACAAACTGCGTCAGCGCACTTCATCTTCATCATTATTATTCTTATCATCTCTGCATATTTTTTCATTTTTTACATCTCTTGGATAAAAGCACGACCGGCAGCTGCTTCTATACCTACATACGTGCTGACATACATATTGTAAATACAAAAATCACTATGGCATTCACTACTTGTATGTATATGTGCGTGCACTCGTACATATAATAATCATTACTGTCATTGTGCGCTTATCGCGACAGTCAGACACAAGCAGACGGACGTCACAAACAGTCAACCGGCAGCAAACAGTGAATACGCGTCACAGATTCTGCATGTCATCCAGCCAAAAGCCGGTTGTGTTGGAAGTTTACCGCAC
>JAYXIM010018046.1:0-14062 GCA_037575425.1 Anastrepha fraterculus | reverse complement strand
AAGGACATGAACACATTTCCAACCAACGTCGCAAATTTCAGTTCACGAAATTGCGAATAAGAAGAGCGAAAATAAGCAATCAAAGCTTGTATGCCCTCGAGTTATGGCAAAATAAACATGTTGTGGGAAGCTAAAACAATAACAAAGAAACATTCGTGGAAGTGCTCTGTAAAATAGGGCATTTCAAGCTCGAGCATATTTTTAACATTACAGCTAAGGGAACGTGAAAATTATCTACTTTCAATAGGAAACATGTATTTATTGACAAAAGTAGTAGAGGATCAAAAGTTTATGGAAAATAAAGAGAGCAAGTAAATATCACAAAAGTTTCGAACCGGACGAATGCTACAGAATATCATGAATAAATTGCATGGAGCATGTCGTACGGGATTGCTGAAGCAACATATCATCAATGTCCTCTTCTTAGAGAAAAGTGGTCCGACAATATCCACAATTTTGCCATATAAAGCTTTCACAAACCCACCGTTTGCGTAGTGGATTTTAATTACTCTAAACGGTACTCGAACAAAATTGAACTTATTTCAGTAAATTATAAATTTAAACTATTTCAATTTTAAACTATCAAAACGAAACATTGCCAAAAAAACTGGAATTTGAAAGATCCTCCATCAACATCGAGGCGGGGACAGACATAAATCCGAGGAAATATGAAGGTAAATAAGAGGAGTAAGTAAGTTTGTAAACGAGATGTATTACAAAAAACAACTAAGTTCAGATTTTTCATTGCACTTAGTGAGGAGGCAGTTTTCGACTACTTTGAAATTTTCCGATGCAAAGGCGGCAACGATGAAAAAATAGGATGAAGCGGAAAAAGTGTAAAGAAGGGGGAAGGTACTAAATGAAAAGACTTTGTGGTCACTTAGGCATACAAGCAGCCAAAAGCTTAAACGACAAAAAAATTGTGGAAGCCTATCAGCCTTGCTAAAGCAGGCACAAGCCAAAGAGTCGTTGGAAAAAGACATTCTGAACTGCCGTGAGCCAGTCAGCGGCCGATTGTGTAGACAAGTGCCAGTTACTTTTGGGATGAGCCTTACTGCTACTGTCAGATGTTTGCACTAAAGAGGCTCCGCCTGTCATACCAACCCATAGCCTACAAGTAAACAAACATAAACCGAATGAAAGCAAAAGGCGAACAGGGTTCAGCAAACATGTGCCAGAGTGCAAATTATTATTTTTTTCTTTATTTTCTCTTCATATTTGCGTATGAAATTTAACAGCGCAGAGAAAGATTGAATATGAAATACGTATAGATGGTAAAAGCGGAAAAATATAAAATCTCTGCTAGACATTTTTGCTTTGCGGTTCAGTAAATTTCGCGGCTACTTGATTGCAGCTTCAGCGTTTTTTCCTCCTTTTAACTTTTTGTGCTTGAATCGTTTATTTTTCTACTCGGTGCTGCTGTTTATACTTTCGCGCTCTATTTGTTTTGATATTGCACGCCATATTTCATTTTTTTTTTTTTTTGCAACGGTTTGAAGTGGACATACAGGGTCCGGCATTCGAAGTGATGCCCGTGCATCAACTGTCCTTAGTTGGCTAAATGACAGTCCAGAGTATTGTACAAGCGCGCGGAAGCATTTTGCCGAGAGTAAACGCGAAAAAAGAAAATCAGTAATGGATTTCAAACGTAATAGTGTGATTGCATTATATTTGGCTGGAAAATCACAATCAGCGATTGTTCGTGAGCCCCAGCCCCTTAAAGTAAATAAAGTTTTTGTTTATCGCACCATTACTCGTTACAATAATACTGGTAGTATGGCGAAACGTCATGGAAGTGTTCATCAAATACTGCAACGTCACGTGAAATGGTTCGAAAAGTGAAGAAGCGACTTGAGCGAAATCCTCGACGAAGTGTCAATCAAATGACAAAAGAACATCCGCCCCATACTGAAAAATTATCTCAAAGTCAAGCCTTACAAGATCCAAAATTCGCATGATCTCACACCAAAGCAGGAACAAGTCAGTCTTGAGAGAGCGACGGAACTGTTTCGGTTGGCCGAAAGTTGGCAATTTTCGAACATTGTGTTTTCCGACGAGAAAATTTTTCAAATTGAGCAATTCAAATTGAGCAAAACGATGGGTTTATTTGACCTAGCTTTCATACGAGAATTTGGGTCACCGATTGGGCACCAGGAGGCAGCACCCGCCACAGGTAATGGTTTGGGCCGCTGTAACCGCAGATGGGCACTCTCCAATTGCTTTTATCGAGCCTGGTGTCAAGGTAAATGACACGTAATGCCTAATGCACTAACAACGCAAACCATATGCACACACCTAACCGTACTTGCATTTTGGAGTCTGATTAGAGGGACAACTTGGTTGGACTTTATTCCGCTAAAAGAGCTGACCCTCAATTTGGAGACTTTTAAGCCCGGTGGCAACACCCTCATACCCTGCCATATCACAGATGAAAGATTACGCAAATCTACACAAAGTTGTTACTCCGTCTTTAGCAAGATGGAGAAGCAAACCATAAAATATACAAATATGGAACAATTCACTTTAATAAACGAGAAATAATAAAATAATACAAAAGGCATGCATAACTGTATACCTGTCGTATGCAAAGAGAGCTCATTGTAAAAATTATTAACAATACAAATTCCTCAGACCAAAGCATGTAAATATGTGTTAGAAAGTATAGGAGAAATAATTTCCTTTAAGAAAATAAATGTTAAAATGATTTCAATATGAACCAATTGTTAAAGAAGGAGCATTGAAACTAATCCAGTAAACCAAATTGGCTGTGGCTGTGGCCCAAAGTAATACAGCGCAAACAACGTAAACAAGCCAAGCTTAATTAATAATGAAATATGTTATTGAAAAGAAATTTGATACACAAAGATCTAATTTCACTCGATAATTACACATTTTTTTTTTACTTTCTAGTTTGCCCATTAATATCATAATTTCTAGTCAAAGTAGTGCATTGGCACACGAAAGCTTAATGCAATTACACACCCACACTTCGTGTAACACCACCACCAAGTCTCTTTCTGAAAGCAAGGCGCCACGCCAGTCCGCCAAATAATGAGACCCAAATTGTGCATAGTCAACGCATATCAATGAATTCGAGAAAATCCGTGACCTTTGACCGAAGCAATGCATGTAAACGCCAGGCAAAGGAATGGTGCGAATGGAAACGAAATGCCGAACGTAACGAGCGAGTACTCGAAAGAACATTCACAAGCAAATTCGCGTATATCAAATACAATATGGCAACAACAACTAATATACGAGCAATGAACTACAAACTAATAGAAAGCACAAAAGCAACAATAAATAAAAACCACAGTAACAACAGAAGCAATCAAAGATCCAAGTTAATAACTTGAAATTTGCAAAGTAAATAAAACGTGATACTTCGACGGCAAGGGGACGGTAGTAAAAAGAGAAGGGGCAGGAAGTACAGATTGAAATGGTAGTGAATGAAGGCAATAACCTTGAGGCAGGTTTACAACTTCACATGCCACGCGAATTTAGTGATGGAGGCGCTGAGCTAACGTACGTAGACTAAATGAGGTTGTAAAAGGCGCACCAGAGGCAGCCGCAGTGGCACAATGACATTGCCACATGTTGCAAACTATAGCTGAGCTATGGGGGCGCAAAGAGCAAAATGTGGGAATTTGATGAAAAGAAATAGCGTGCGTCCATTTGTGTGTGTGTGCATTTGGCACAGGCGCGTGTGTGTAAACAATTGGGTGAAGTAAAAACAAGTAAAATAAAAAATGGCAACTATAAAATCACGAAAAAATACCTACTTGCTTGCCAAGTGAAATGCCAAGAAAAGGAAAACAAAAAACTCATTCAAGGTGCGCTTAAAACATGGCCAAGCAGGTGATACAGCTGTACATGTGCTCGCTTATATGTAAACGCGTATATGGGAGAAGGTGGTTCGTAGGCAGTGCAATGAAATTAATTTCACCGCAGAGACAAAAGTAAAATGTAGTGATAGATACTGACTGTGTTGCTGCTGGAGCACGAGCAAAATACAAATAAATTTACTTTTCAAGCCTCCTGCTAAACCACCCACCTAACAACATTTTAACGACGAACACATCTGCTTCACCGTCTAAATGTAGCTGCTATAGCTCAATTCTGTGCAGAGAATTCCTGCTCTATTTCACTCCATATAGAGGCCTCTCCATATAGGGAGGAAGTGATGCAAGCCAATGAACAATAAAACGCACCTACGATATTTCTGACAAAATGCCAAAACTGTATTTCGACGTTTCTGTTTGACTTTGTTGATTTTCATTTTCTCTATTGTCGTGATGGCTGTAACAGCCGTTGGCTTCTCGATTTGTTATTGGCGATAGCCTATTTTCCTCAGTTTTTATTTTATTTTTTATTTTGCGCGCTGAAAAATCATTGAAAAACTATGCTTACGAATTTAGCTACGCAGAGTTGCCATAACTATGTTTTAAATTGAAGTGCTGAAATCATCCTCACTAAGGCCTCACTAAGGCCACGAGCAAACTAATAAGCGAAAACAACATTATCCAAGAGGCCAATGGGTCATGGAGAGATGAAGGCACATACGTACAGCTAGGTAACTGTGGCCGCAAATAAATAAGAAAAATGCAAAGGAAAGGAAGGCTAAGCAATTCAAGAGAGGATAACTCGAAGGTCGCGGCTTGTATAACCGACCGTTGGCTATTTGACAGGCATTCCATGAGATTAGGATTTTTCTGACAGAAATATTGTAGAAGTTGTATAGATGAGGAAGAAACAGTTGAGCGGTTCTGTGCAATTGTCCAGCCTTAGCTAAAATCAGAGCAGGTTTTCTACGTAGATACTTTTCAATTATCTTAAGGAATTGTCCGGCGTAGGGATTGTATCAATCCTGCGCTTCATTAGAGCCACAAATGGTTACATGAAGATAAATATTGTTCACTGATAACCTTCGGCTGTGCCTCTGATGTCACCTCACCTTTCCCTACTATGTTCCTTGTAAACTTATAGGCCTACAATCTCTTAAAAACAGAAGATCAGCGGAGCGGAGAAGCGGTCATGGTTAAATCGACACCTACCTAAACTTTGAATATTTTGGTGCATACTTAAATGTATCTATACATTATATATATAGACGACTTCTAGACGCCAAAATGTTTTTACAAGAAAAGAAGTCGAGCTGCCTATGATTGGCATGTGTGTGTGCTTGTAAGCTCATCAAAAGAATTAATAATCGTAAAACGGCTATCAACAGCATATCACAGCGACCGTACATGCAATTGTCAATATTTGAAAGATGATTGGATTGTAATAACTTGAATAAGGTGCAGCGGGGTTACTCAAATGGGCACGAGACGTTTAATGGATGCCTGACAGCAGTTCGAATGTGCGAAATTACTTGTATTTGATGATTCATAAAATCGATGAATGGACTTACGTAATGCACATTGAGCCTATATTGATGCACGAGACTAAATAGACACGAGAACAGATCTGCGAATATTTATGATTAAATATATTTGCCAAAGAAGTTGCGGAATTTGAAAACTTTAAAATTTTTCATTCTCAGTCAATGGGCCTACTTTTGTACTTTAGCTCACACTTAATTTTCTGAGTAAAATGTGCGTTCTTTGTATTTTAAATTAGGTCCCTCTAATAATAATTAGTCAGTTGGTTGATAAGACTGTCACTCAAAGCTGTTCGAATATGTTTACGGTATTAACTTGAAGACCTTTTCTCGATTTCATATAAAAATGGTTGGATTAAAATTATAATAGTATTGTGCCGCGTACAAACTTGCCGAGTTAAGGCTGAAATTGGTAACTCGGAAAAAGCATTGAAGCTAAATGCCTTCACTAGTTGGGATCCAGTAAATAACTTTCGGCACGTTTAACCACTGAAAAAATGTAAATCTACCGACTGAAACTTAGTGGTATTTCTTTAACGATAGTGCATACTTATGTATGTATCAAATAACGGCAGGAAATTTCCTCTACTATTCTTCAAATAAATATTTATTTTCTACTTACTTACTTTTTACCAAAGCATTTTCTAGTTATAATGTACCCACTTTTTTTTCTTCTACGCATAAGGGATCACTCACCTGAAATAAAAAGAACAAATAAGCATTTTATTTTTTGTCGAAAGTCTTATTTTGTTTTTTTTTTTTAATCGAAATATTAGAGACAATAATTGCTAAGACAAATTGGCAAAAAAACATCTTAATCCAATGTAATAGTAATAAAGTAAGAAAAAAACCGAAAGAAAGAAAAACATTTGCACGGAAATAAAAAAACCAAGCACTATCTAAGTGAGATCAAAAAAGGTACAAAGTGCAAAGAAATGAGGCAGTTTCGAGGCAAAACAGCAAGATGTGACGTGTGGCATAGCTGTAAGTGGGTCGATGTGCGTGAAGTCTTGCTCCACATCTTTTGCTAGTACAACTTGACAACTCTCAATTTTGCTTACATTTGATAACCGAATTTGAGAAACTGACAACTGAATTTGAGAAACGATTGATATACATATATTAGTAGGGTTTCAAAGCCCCATAACAACGATATTATTTCCGGAACTCGAATGATTGCAAAGACCAGTCAATACCATTGGAACGATATTTATAAACTTGGACTTTTTCGAGCTAAATAAAATTGCCTTGATTTTTGACAATTTTTTTTTTGCTGACGTTATTGGATCTTTCTTCCACATAAAAAACACAAGGGAGTAGAAATGGAGAAAATGCACAAGGCCACGAGTAAAAAAATGCATACTGATTTTAGACCGACTTGAAACTTGCACTTTCAGTGAGCTAATAATTGCATCCTTGAGGAAGGATATGCCGTTACGGTGAATGGCGAGCGCTATCGAACCATGCTGACTAAATTTTCCTTTCCACAAATTCATCAGCTAAACATCGACGACAAGCAACTCCCAGGCGTGGCGGACATATACCGAATATCGTATTCAAAAAATGAATATCATGCAATTATCCATTATAACAAAAAACAACTCATTCCAACAACATTTCTGTTTTGTATTATCATTTGAAGTTTCCAATCTCTTAAAAAACACCCAGTATATTTGGAAAATAATATTTGTATGATAATCACATGGCCTCGTGTTTTTCAATAAATAAATAAAATTGACAAGTATAGTTAAAGTAGAAGTCGGTATAGAAATTCTATGTAAAGCATGAGCAAAGAAAAATTTATAATCTTTTTGTACGTCCCGAATGTCGTTGGTATTCACAGCACCAAACAACAACTACAGAGACATCAACAACTCGGTCGATTCACTTGATGCGCGTGTAGTCTCGCTAAGTGTTGATGAGCAGGTATTGAATTGCGACGGAGGTCACTGGAGTTCTTAGAAACTGAATTCCAGCCCTTCATCCCGTATCCTGACTGATTTCATGCTGTTGGTTGATAAAAAATATATTATATAATGACCTTGCGCTGAAATTTGCAATATAAATATTACTCACTTGCTTCGTTGCATAAACTCGGCTTCTCTTTTATTCGTTTTGTTTATTTATGGTGTTGACGCGTTTTGATGTTTTTCGATTTTTGCACAGCGAAACATTTCTTCGATTGTTTACATTGCATGCGCGTCAATGTTTTATAAACGCGAGTGAAAAATAACAACAGCCTGCACTCGTCTGGGTCTGTACATATGTAAATGTATGTATGTATGCAGACAAGTGAAAAGGTAAGTGAAAAGCGAATGGCAAACTAAGCAGGCAGCGAAGCTTTGTTTTACAAAATTTGCAATTGTTCAATTCTTGTTCATTTATGGCTTTCTGATTAATTGCTTAACCCTTAAAGGAAAACGTTATTTAAAATACATTAAAGGTTATCTTCTTTGCATCGACGTAGTCCGAAGCGAAAGTAGTGTTTCCCCAATGGTAATACAGAAAATTCGTTTTCGACAATCGTTCGCAGTTTTGTGGCGAATTCGCTGGAGATTCGCATCTGACAATTCGAGACTGCTAAATTCAACTATTTTTTATTTCGCTTCGCAAGTGGCAACACCAGCCTATATAAATTAACTAAAAACAATCAAAACTTTACTTGATAACATTCGGCACAAAATGACCGAGATAGAGCTCTAATAAACGACATCTGTAAGCAACGGGGAACATTAGGAAATTATATTTTATCAATCACATTTTGTAAACCCTCCACTACATAGTATGTCAACAAACAGATAATGAATTCCGCAGCAAAAATGTTCTCTATATTTTCGTTTTCTTTTTCTTCTCTTCACCATTTTACTTTAAACTTACAGAAAGCCAAATAAGGCCCATGTGTGAGTGCGGCGCTACAATGAAATGAAAATGAAAAATAAAAAACTCTGTCTAGATAAGCTAGTTAACAAACAGAGAGTGCAAATTTGCTATTTTAATAAACGCGCAATTACACCTCATCGATGCGTGGAACGTACATATTTGCGATGACACCGTGGACTGGCCATGTAACAATAGGTGGCAAAAATGATTATGTGCCTAGCGCACGCGTGCTTAGGTATGCATATTTTTACATACTTTAAACGAGCAATTCTAGTTGTACAGTCCCACCGATTTCGATGCAATTTTATGTGAATTAATGTTTTACTTCAAGTTTATCGTGACGGGTGTAATGCCCGCGATTTTTCATATAAAGCACCTCAAAAGGTGCCTTTTAAATGATTTCTGAAGTAACTTCTTCTTCTTCTTAATTGGTGCGATAACCGCTTACGCGATTTTGGCCGAGATTAACAAAGCGCGCCAGTCGTTTCTTTCTCGTGCTAACCGACGCCAATTGGACACACCAAGTGAAGCCAAGTCCTTCTCCACCTGATCTTTCCAACGCAGAGGAGGCCTTCCCCTTCCTCTGCTACTACCAGCTGGTACCGCATCGAATACTTTCAAAGCCGGAGCGTTTGTATCCATTCGGACGACATGACCTAGCCAACGAAGCCGCTGGATCTTTATTCGCTGCGCTATGTCTATGTCGTCGTAAAGCTCATACAGCTCATCGTTCCATCGTCTACGATATTCGCCGTTGCCAACGTGCAAAGGTCTAAAAATCTTACGCAGAATCTTTCTCTCGAACACTCCAAGCGTCGCTTCATCGGATGTTGTCATCGTCCAAGCTTCTGCGCCATACGTTAGGACGGGCATGATGAGAGTCTTGTAGAGTGTTAGTTTTGTTCGTCGAGAGAGGTCTTTACTGCTCAATTGCCTACTTAGTCCAAAGTAGCACTTGTTGGCAAGAGAGATTCTACGTTGGATTTCAAGGCTGACATTATTATCGGTGTTAATGCTGGTTCCTAAATACACGAAGTCTTTTACAACCTCAAAATTATAACTGTCAACAGTGACGTGGGTGCCGATACGCGAGTGCGCCGACTGTTTGTTTGAAGACAGGAGGTACTTCGTTTTGTCCTCGTTCACCACCAAACCCATTCGCTTTGCCTCTTTATCCAGTTTGGAGAAGGCAGAACTAACAGCGCGGTTGTTAAGGCCGATGATGTCAATATCATCGGCATACGCCAGCAATTGTACGCTCTTATAAAAAATTGTGCCTGAGCGATTAAGTTCTGCGGCTCGTACGATGCTCTCCAACATCAGGTTAAAGAAGTCACACGACAGTGAGTCACCCTGTCTGAAACCTCGTTTGGTATCAAACGGCTCGGAGAGGTCCTTCCCAATTCTGACGGCGCTGCTGGTGTTGAGCAACGTCATCTTACATAGCCGTATTAGTTTTGCGGGGACACCAAATTCAGACATAGCGGCATACAGGTAACTCCTTTCCGTACTGTCGAATGCTGCTTTGAAGTCGACGAAAAGATGGTGTGTGTCGATTCTCCTTTCATGGGTCTTTTCCAAGATTTGGCGTATTGTGAATATTTGGTCGATGGTAGACTTTCCAGGTCTGAAGCCACACTGATAAAGTCCAATCAGTTGGTTGACGGTGGGCTTCAGCCTTTCACACAATACGCTCGCTAGAACCTTATAGGCGATATTTAGAAGACTAATCCCGCGGTAATTGGCACAAATTGCAGGATCGCCCTTCTTGTGGATTGGGCAGAGCACACTTAAATTCCAATCGGCAGGCATGCTTTCATCCGACCATATTCTGCATAGGAGCTGATGCATGCACCTTACCAGCTCCTCGCCGCCATGTTTGAATAGCTCAGCCGGCAGTCCGCGGCGCCCACCTCAAAAGGTGCCTTTTAAATGATTTCTGAAGTAACTTATATATCATAATTGGGGTGTTATGCTAACAAAGTAGGCAGTGGACGAAAAAAGTTGGGCGGAGCAGTCAACTATAGCGAGAGTACCCAAGTCGCGATTGAAATGACTGGTTTTATTATTAACCCCCTTGGGTACGGATTTACGGACAAAATATTTGAATGTGGAACAGATTTAATTTTCGGCTGCTTGAAGTAGTATGTAAGAGCAGTACTAATTCATTTATTTTAAAATATTAGTGACATGTAGTGTTAAGAATAACTTCAGGTAAATTCTAATTGCAAAACACAAACACATCATCCGTTTCTAAGGCAAACAAGTGCATGACGTGTCTCAGATGTCAAAGGGGCCCAAGGGGTTAATTTATATATTATTATATTCCTATTAAACATTAATTAGTCCGGGTACTACTGACGAATTCTCAGAACTCAATTGCTACAACTCACTTACTTTCAAGCCGCAGTTGTTTAATACATTGCCCAAACCGAAAATTAAAACCCCATACCTCACGTTCTATGCATGTCGGATTTCTGCGCTTTATTCAGCTATGTATAAGGTTTGTACGAGTGCAAAAGCAGAATCTATGCTTTATCTCTGGTTAGGCGGCAAAAAATGAGCAATCAAATAGATTGATTTAACTTTCTTCACAAACAAATTTTAGATGCGATAAGGTTAGGTTGTGAAATTCATAGTAATAAAATGTAGAAATACTAAATATAATTTTGTCCTTTTTCAGAAATTTCCCATACCTATTTATCTCTAATACTGATTTCATACTGGTTCGCAGAGTATCTAGAACCGCATTTGATTGCCCACTTGAATGCACAAATACATAGATTTGTATAAGTGAATAAATATTCGTAGTACACCTTTCAACGCTATGGTTTTCACGACTGTAACTATCGTAGACGTTTTTTGATGTTTGTATTCCTTGTTTTCTTGCCAGTTAGTAGATTTGTGTACATAGCGGGTTTATTTAGATATTTGATTAGGTTTCATTGTTGTATTTATTTAGCGATTTACTAAATTTATTTATGCTTTTAGTAGCATTTCCCCGCTCACTCTCTCTATACTCGATTAACTTGTATGCGAAAGCAACAACAAAGTTACCGAGTAAGATTCGCTACTAGCGAGTATGGCTATAGCTCATTACCAGCACATGTAATTTAAGGCAGCTCTCTTCCCGCGTTGCCGACATACATATGTTCATTTGCTTCATCTATTCGCCACTTGCTAAATCTTGGCGAAAACAAGAGGCCAATATTTTGATTAGTAGAGCAAAGTTACACTAATGCTCGCAGCTCGGTCAATTTTAGATTTTCCGATGTCCTGTCCACTATTCCATAATAAAAACACTTTTTTAGCAATTAGAAAAACGTCACGCATATAAAATCGGATTCGATTTGCTTGT
Source organism: Anastrepha fraterculus (assembly GCA_037575425.1). Lineage (NCBI taxonomy): Eukaryota > Metazoa > Arthropoda > Insecta > Diptera > Tephritidae > Anastrepha > Anastrepha fraterculus. Next base: position 2,441 of record JAYXIM010018046.1, on the reverse strand, counting down.
GATCAGCACATTGATTGTTAGAACGAAGAATCATTCCGCAGACACTTAGCATAAAATGGGTGAAGAGTGCTTTATTAGAGCAAAAGCATTGCCGCGATAACAGTGAATTCGTATGCTTTTGGACGTTCACCATTCTAGGAGGGAAAGTTCGGTCGAAATATCTGTAAGTCGTGTATATTATATTTTACTTTGTATAAAACATAACCAAAGGTGTGAAGACAGTGACAATAAAATTTCATAGTTTTTTACTAAATCTCGATTGCCACAGCCCAAATCCAAGGTCGAAAAATTGGAATAGACTTAAGTTGAAAAACTCTCGAAAAGACAGAAATTGTAAGATAAGCAAATAAAAGCTCATAAAAACATGAAATACGCTTATAAAAAAAAATAACAACTAAATATAAAAACACTCATATGTACACACCGCGCTTCTCCGCTACTTATCCAACCGCAAGAGAAATTCCAACTACACATTCCAAAGCGGCTTTCGGCAAACGCAAACGAGGCCATTAACGAGACAAAAACGACAACAACGACGACGCGGCCGCCGATACACAAATGAGAAATGAACGAAGAAATGAGTGCCGAATTAAGAGTGCATGAGAGGGCGGGGCGTAAAGAAGCGTGTGACTTTCGATTTGCGTGTGGAGATAGACAGCAAACCTATGTTAAGACTTACAAGCATAGTCAAGAAGCGATAACGAGCAATGAAAATACGCTTTTGAAAAGAACAGCTAAGAAATCTAAATAAGAAGAAATCTATTCTAAGGCAAATTTTATTAAATTCCATTTTATGTGTAAAAGAAAAAAAGAAATTTCAAATAGCCGGCCAGTGAAGAGGAAAAAGCGAATGGACGGCGGAAACGGACTGAGGAAACCTTGACAACAATTAACCAAACAGTAAGCAACGGCTAGCATGCACAAAACTGCTACGTTAATCAATCATTATGGACAAAAGCACAACAACAAATAGAGCAGATCTAGAAAACAAGCCAACTTCAGTGGAGGCAGACATTAATTTAGCGGCACTATTTTAGTAATCATGCCATTCATAGATTCCAAAACACGCAACCACAAAAACACAAGGGAAACTTAATTGGATACAAATCTATGTATGTCACACCACCGCAAAACACCAGATTAAAAAGTAAATTTGTGGTATAAATGATAATAAGGGTAAAAAAAATTGAAAACAGAGGATGACAACTGGTGTCACAGAAGACGTAGAAAAAACGGAATCAAAATATAGGAAAAATACTATATGGCTACGGCACGATGCAGAGAACCATCCTTGCAACTATGCGCTATATAGGAACTGATAAAACGAACGAAAGAGAGGCTACAATTGTAGACGGTGGTAGGCTATATGTACCAGAATGCTGCATCTATCTACATACAGGAAAAGTTTAAAAAAAAAACGAAAAAAATTGACAGCTACTACAAACAAAGAAAATAAGTAATTCATCATTTTAACAAATGACATAGCCGAAGAAGGCGAATGTTAATGAAAGTATTAGTGATGAGAAAATGAAAAAAATGTAAGCCAAAGAACCAAAGCAAAGTGTGCCGACTTAGCACGTGTGAGTGTAATCTGGCAGTTCAAGGAAATAAATGACGTCTCACTACTTTTTGCCCCAATATAGGTAACAGAATACGACTATGGCTACTCGGTAAAACAGATTACATATATCCATATATCAGTGTGTCACCAGTTAGGTTAAATAGTTGCCCGAGAAGGGCACACTTGGAAGAAAAGATCAAACTCTTTCTTTGTGATACCATTGCAGAGGGAAAAAGGAGATGGAAAAAGAGGGGCGGAGGCTGTTGTGGTTGTGGGGTTGGATTTGTGAACAACGACCGCAAGGTGACTGAATTATGGTTGTGTTAAGTTCATTAGTTGGCTAATATCAGGTCCTGCTATCCTCCATACAGCTGCATACCTCGCGGACAAAGCCCCACAAAATTCGACAGCCGAGGCATCGTTAACATTAGCAGGTCCCTCGAGCGCCTCTAGTCCACATGTGACTAATAGTATCTCGCGACCTTAAACAAATTTGTGTAATCGCCCAGCGCTCACTAAGTTGTTGCGAAGTCCACCTTGCTAGAAGCAGACCATAGATAGTCAAGGGGATCTCAATCCACTCATTTCGCGGGAAAACTACCTCATAAGTCCCCTTGGCTATCTGATCTGACACCAAAATTGTACGTCAATGTCAGCTGTTACCAGGTACTCAGCTCAGCCTAATATCAAAGAACGACGAAAAACAAATTCACTAATTTTGCGCAAAGTCGGTCTGAAGCTTGTATTTATGGCCGACCTTTAGCTCACTGAAAGATGCTACGACTACTAACATGCTACTCGAACTTTCGATCATTTGTGTGATTTCCGATTCCAGGTCAAAATCCGAAAACACATGCCCGAATGGACATTCACCCGAAAC
>JAYXIM010018045.1:0-105033 GCA_037575425.1 Anastrepha fraterculus | reverse complement strand
ACACTGTACATTGATTAACAAAAGAAATTTGTTATTATAATTTAACCTTATTAAAACGTCAAAGTTTTATTGTTTGTTTCATTGAAATTCAAAAGATATAAATCAAAACGTTGCCAGAAAAGTCAAATTTCTCAATATTCTCCGATGATATGGCATCATCAGCCTTATCATAAACCAGATGATTGTTATTTTTGTAAAACGGACGTAAACGGTCATCATTATAAAACACGAAAGCACATAAAGTATGCTGATGTTGCAACTGTTAAGAACCCCGTAGTCTTGGACGATATGATTGAGTCAACTGCAGGAACTGAAGGAAGTTCAACTCATTCCTGATGATGATCAAACTGATAACAATAAACCAGATGATGAAGAGTACTTTCCGTCTGGTTCTAAGTCTTCAGAACGAGACATTGTATCAAATTCAGATTTTCAGGACCTTTCTCGTGATTTACATACTTCTATCGGGAAGACAATCTGAAACGCTCGCTTGTCGATTTAAACAATGGAATTTAGTTGATGACGACTTCAGATGAATGATGATGATCGAATTTCTTACAGAGAAGTATTCAAAACTGATGAAGAAATAACAAATGTACCGTACCATACTAAACTCCAAAGGGCCGTTTCCAATGCATTTTTAAGTTTGGAACCAGTGCCGTTGTGTACTGCACCGTACCATACCGTACAGTGCTGCACTGCACAATACTCCAATAAATATTATGCGTTTATAATGACACTTGTTATTATTTTCATGCTTCGAAACGCATACCAAATCTCGTAGTAAAAAAAGAAAAAATCTTAAAACCCACACAACTCTATTAATTTTAATTCAATTACAGTCAAATATAGCTCATTCGACGCAAAATTAAATTTACTATAACAGTAGTGTACTAAAAAAAATCCTCAATATCGGATAATATCGTAAAAATTATGTCAAAGTCGAAAAAATAGAGAAAAAAAAAAAATTCCAAATACTTCCGTCTACAGTCTCGTCAGTTGTCATTTCAGAAAAAATGTTAACACACTGTCAAAAAGGCTTGTTTTTGTTCTTTCGAACTAAAAAAGCAAATTCGAAATCGGATGGAAATTGGCGAAGTTAGGAGTTATTCTTCACATCAACCTACTGAAAAACGGTTTTATGGCCATAAAATGAGATTTTGAGGGTGTATTGGAAATTTCTCCTATACCATTCTTTTCAGCTTTTCATAAGCTACAACCCTCACCATGTCCGATCCAAAGTTTTTTTGCAACTTTTTTTTTGTACCACAGTGTAATTACAGCTTAATATTACAATAGCTTATGACTAATGATTACTCCACGCCGTTCGTTTGCTGAAAGAATAAGTGCATACGAGTATGCTGAAATTATCCCACCTCTTATGATGTATAGTATAACAATTTAGGGCGATATCTATTTACCATAGATGAAAGGGTGTTTGTACTTTTACTCAGAGAGGCATAGTATAATACATTTGAAGTTTTAAAATTTTGCATTAATCAACGAAACTTGATGATTTGAATACCAAAAACAGCAATTCCTCTAAAATAACGGGAAGTAATCGGTGCTATAGAGTCCGCGATCTTCTTTATGTAGCTTTCTTGAAGGCAGAAATGCTTACTGGATGCAAATGTTAAAAAAACCTCTTCTGTGATATTCAGATCTGTAAATCCTCCCCAGTATCTTGCATTCGAGCACTTTGAGGCGCCATCTTCACTACGTGGCTACTACGTCTTTGCCTCTTTCGTCTTTAGACTCGTTCACTTTGGTTCCTTGACTGGTTTAAAATTAAAAGGCTGATATCTGAACGGTTTAGTTCACCGGCCCGAACATTATTTTCTATCATCAGATCGAAAGCAATAGGGTGTCGTTCTGCCTGAAACCTCGTTCGAAAACATTGAAACTGGTCTGTAGAAGTCCTTGCTAATTCTGACGGAGCTGCTGGTATTTCTTAAAATTTCTAACAGACTTTGTTCGTTTTGCGGAAAATAGATAGCTTGTTCTCTACTCTCAAGGCATCATTCATGAATCAAGAAAACTTGTCCTCAATCAGGAGAAATTAAAAAAAGAGGGCACGTACGAAAGAGTGGAATGGAAGTCACACTGGAAGTGATGAAAATGACACTTGCCAAGTCGGTTATAAAAGTAAGACAACACATGGCATGTGTGCCAGCAGGACATCAGCATTAGAGCATCATGTAAATACCTACAAAGTAATCGCTTTTATACCCATACATGTACATCTCATTTCCAAACCACGTATCTGTGTTATTGCTGAACGGCAATACGTCTAGAAGCAGCGAAGTGAAATCCTAAGAAAAATTGAAGCGAAGCAATATGGCAAATTTCTACGTGATGATAGCAGCAAGACCAGCGGGTATGGAGCATAGCATAGAGTAAGGGTCATAACAAAGCAGGAGTGAAACTATTGTAAGAATTTTAAAATATATGTACGTATGTATATGAAAGAGCTGAGAAGCAAACATAGAAATAACCGCAGCAAGAATGTGCTTTCTGGAAGTGAGATGTAGGATAAGGCTAGAGAATGTCATGCTTTAAATACGAACACACATATGTGTATGTATATGCGAAGAGGAGTAGACGGCCGTAAGGACCTCAAGTTGTATGTCATATAAGATACAAGACGAGCTGTAAGGAAAAGGGATGCGTTCCACTGCATTGACTTGACTAGAGTTGAGTTGAGCTAAGCGAAATGCTCGAAAGGCAGCAGTGAAACGCGTGATGGCAAAAGAAACAAACAGGCGGGTGCAACAAGCATATAGCAACTCAATGGCATGCAAACAATGCAATTGCTCTATGTACACTGCAGCATGAGAAATTGTGCGTCCGCTGGATAGCTGAGGTAGAGTTACCATGTTATTTGCCCTCCTTTGTGCGCACTGTATGTGTGTCAATTTGCCACTATTAATGTATCCATATGGGCAGTCAAAGCCAGTGTTGAGTAAGCCAACGAGTGTGCGAGACATTGGCGGTCGAATATTTATGTTGTATATTCAAATACATACAAACGTGCGCTATAAATTTACGAGCGTCATGCAGTAAAAAGTTTCATGGATAACTCAGAAATTGCATGAATACCCAAGTGTGTGCAGATAAGGGATTTGTAACCGACCACTTTGACTGTCGGACAAATCAACACAATACTATAAAGTACCTAAAGATGTAAAAAAGGCGGATTAGAAGCTTGCACAAGAGGAAAAGAGAGCAAATGCGCTTGATGGAGGTCTGTTGCAATGTTTAGGTAGGTTATAAGAGGGATAAAAAGTGGCAATACAAACATATCGATGTAGTTTCGCATGTGAATTATATGCGGAGTGACTTATACACGAATGTGCATTGTTTAAGGGTGAAGGGAAAAACTACTGACGAAATGCAAGTAATGCTAATTTTATATTTTTCTGAATTGCAGGCTGAAACAAATTCTAAGAATATTTTATGAATTCTAAGATGAATTTAGTTTGCTCTAATGAAAATATTTTATGATGTTTTCGTTTCTACGAACAAATGTTGCCCTTCAGCGGTGTACAAGTATCTCGATTGGTGCATTATTTTGCCTTCGACATGCAAAAAGAACACCCGAAATCAGACACATTTTACATTTACTGACAGTTGCTCTCCTTTGTTTCGTTTTATGTGTGTATCCAGGAGTTGGGCGCCTCGCTTTGTTCAAGGCGACCTATACAAGGTGAAAGCGGTAGCACAAAAAAATTAGCAAGCTTTCTTTTTTCCACGTACATTTTTATTTTTGCAATTCGGTGGTTTGGGCATCAAAAATTCAATTAAAATGGAAACAAACAAGCGAAACAATAACCCAAAAATTGAGGGCTTTGTCATTGAAACCACAAAATCGCAAGAAAAAAAAACAAATCAGCTATTTTACTTCGGTCACCTTGTACAGATGCGCCTCGGTTTTATGTGTGTGTCCTTCAGTTTGACGTTTAGCTGCAATTTTCAAAGCACTTTCCCAATAGTGAGCATATTCACAATAGTATCTACTAATCAGGTCGCATATAGTTGCGCTTCCAACTCAACCCGGTCAACTCAAGTATCATATTTTGTGTTCCTTTCCTCGTAATTCCCGAAATTTCCTAGCTTTCTCTTACAGATCGGATGCAAAAAGAATACAGCTAATGTTGCACTCAACTCTGTAAGACCTGCTTTTTGCTTACCCAGTAAAGAGAAAGAGCACGGAACACTGCGGACACGCATTTTCAAATATTAACGTTTTAAGTTGTCAGCGAATTATAAGGGCTACAAATTCCCCTGGCAAAGCTACACTTGGGAGAAAACTTGCCTCCTTAGCTTTTGTTCAATTTTAGAATCGAACACAAAAAAATTAGAGGGAAATAAAAAGGCCAAACTTTTGGGCGAAATAAAACCTCCATAAGTTATAAATATGTTTCATTCCAGACATATTTAATATCACGAGAAGGTTTATTCAATGATAATACAGAAAAGTTATCATCAGTCAAAAGGAGAAATCCAAACTCAAGAATTCTACGCAGAAATACCGTAGATAGTGAAGTCGGAGTTATCTTGTCGACGATGCTTATTTCTTATTTATTCAATTGAGGCTTTTTCGATCAAGCGGGGTAGACTCTTACGAACCTTTTATCGAAGAAAATTCATTTAATTAACTTTTTCATAGTTCAATGCAGAAGTATTTGTAATCTGCAATAATACTTTGTGGCAACTCTGCTACCCTACGAACCATACAAATTGTAAAGTGATAACGTAACCGTGAGGAAAAAGTAGGAAAAGTTTTGCATTTAATATATGTATGTATGTAAGTACAATTTATTTATAACAGCGGCTCGCATATACCGTTAAAAATTCAGAGAAACACATAAGCAGCGGCATCAGTTTAAAGGTGAATAAGGCAAGAGTTCCGGCACAGCTACACAATGAAGCAGCGGAAGGCACAAGGGGAGCAAAATGGCGAAACGCATAGAGGTATGAAGAATCCTGTGGGAAAGGCAGCCGAACGCTGAAGAGGAGATCGGAGCGAGCGGGTATTAATAACAGAGTAGAGTAAAGGACACAGTGAACAAGGCGTGTGCAGTTATCACACAGCTCTTATGTGCGAGTACTATATGTATGTGTGCTTCAACAGTTGCATCCAAAGAGTAGAGGCAAAGGAGCGAAGGATGGCATACAAAATGTCAAAGTGGCAGACACCGCAGTGAAACTCCGCCGCGCCTTAGTTGCTCGTACTACTATTACGGGCAGCTGCATTTGTGCAAGTCGATGCAGTTTTTGTTGTACTATGTATGTGTGTATGTATGTATATAAAGCTACAGGGAAGTAATTTTTTCTCCTATAAATGTGTATATTTGTCATTTGTAAGTGCATGAGTGTGCACGTATTTGTTTTCTATTAAATTACGTGTTTCGTCTAACTTTGTTACACTTGAAGGCAAAATAGACTGACAGCCAGGCAAGGGCGAGCCAGCCGGGCAACGTAAAGAGCACATGTAGTGCAGAATATTGAGGACTACAACACATCCAAGCATACGTGCACACAATACACCTGCATCGCAGTGAAGGATTACACGGTACGTGACTGCCACTCTCGCTAGAAAAGTATACAATCTGAGAGTCAGTCAGTTAGTCGGGCAAATGATATTGAGTAAATTTACGGCGAATCCTTGGCATATACCTAAGGCTGTATTTGTGAAGTATTTTGAAATGTGTGGAAAAGTTCAGGTGTCACACACACTACTACAAACATTTAGGCACACTAACTTGCCTCAGCGCAAAACCTCCGAGCGAACATTTGGAATGAAAGTTCACTAAATGAGAAAGAAAAGGCGATTGCTGCAGCTCATCCTCAAATTGCATGCCAAAAAATTGCTTTTAGTTTGACAAAATAGTTGTAGCATAGTTTTAGGCGAATAGCAATATAAAATAAACATAAAAGGTAGCGAGTTTTGATATACTCGCACAGTAATTGAATTGAAGCATCAATAAATAATTTACTTAACGTGATCGAAAGGCTATCAAGGATATTTGAAAACTTTACAAGTTTTATTAGGGAAACTGCGAAAATATGATGAATTGATCTAAATTTAAATGTTAGGAATCACAGCACAATACACATACAAATAAAGCGATAACTTGCCTAAGTTAGTGAATTGATCCCAGTTACTTTAACAGAAAGCTTTTTAGTTTTAAATTACGTTAGGTGCTTACCTGTAAAGAAAAGAGAAAACAATGAGATAAATTAAGGATGCTAATTTTTGGAAGTATATTTCGAGGTCTTATAAATTAAAAGTTACACAACAAGTTTTCCCAAGCAGAAAACTTCCAAGCCAGAATGCTCGAAAATTTCTTATGGGCGGGTAAGTCATATACAATCGAAAAATTTTTTTATGAACGGGTTTTCATGTAATTTTTCATTGCAATCCAGGCACACCAGTAAGAACTTAGGATGTTTCAGCAGCCCTTCAAAAACTATGAGGTTCACTATTTGCTCGACCTAAAGCTGCAATTAGTGGTGCCGTACCTTCGCCATAACCGTAACCGTAGCCGTATGTATCGTAAGTAGCTGTGAAATATTGTTTGAATATTAGAAACGAACGACGAAAAATTAATTAACTTAGTGGAAAATTATACGTGGTTTTATGACAAAATGCAAATGTTGTCATTAATTCTACTTCAATATCAGCTGTTTATGGTTACGGCATGACTAATCAACAAGTAATGTAATGTTGCGGCTACGGTTATGGTTACAAGGGCGTTGTGGCTACGTCACCACTAATTGCAGCTTAAACTACATCTGTGGAAATCTTGTGAAAAGCAAGACAATAGCAGGTACTGCACCAGCTATGGCAACAGAGACAACCAGGATTACCAACTTTTGAATTCTTGTGTATTTATCATTTTATTTGGTTTAAAATAACAAAAAATTTACATTCCACTCTAAAGAAATTTACGTTTTGTAGGTATTAATAAAAAATTAAGGCATCTGTTTATGCATTATTTTTTTTTTAATTAATATACAGATACACTTTTCCGCAAATAAAACGTTGCATGCATGATTATTTTTTCTTTTTTTCCCCTTCCTTTTCTTTAAATGGCCATTGGTGTATGAATCTATCAGGCGAATAGAGAATAGCTATTAAGTAGGTAACGATGCACTTTGGGTTTTTTTTATCGATAACCGTAATTCGAACACTGGTTCGCTATGTATTTGCTACATTTAACATTGCAAGTTGTAAGTAAAGTATTGTTTATGAAATAAAATACCATTTTATAGAAAACGGCACCCGAGTACCATCGATGAAAAATTTACCACTTTTGGTACCAAAGAAATTAGTGCAACAACCGTGGTTACGACTGGTGGGTTGTATATGTTCAAAATTTGTTTTTGGCTATCATATATAGAGACCTACAAATTGAAATAGTTATTAATATCTGCAAAACACATGCAACTAAAAATACTCAATGGCATCAGATCGACACAAGCTACGCATACTTATGCATATGTACACACAACATCGCAGGATCTCGTATACATCAGTAGGCAAGCGAGGAAGTAATTGACCTTTGTTACGACGCTGCGACACATCGAAGAGTGGCTGGATCCCTATCGCAGTCGAGCCCACAAGCACGAGCGTGAAAACTGTACATATGACCGAGTCAAAGAGAAGAAATGTGTGCGGAAATACTCATACGAAAGCAATATTGCGCCGCACCACTTGTTAGCTCGTCTACGGCAAGTCTACGGTAGTGGTATTAAATAACAAAACGGCGCGCGCATGAAAGCAAGCCGTAGTGGAAAACAGCCTAACAAAATTGAGGTAGTAAAAATAAAAACAAATATTTGACAGTGGCGAAAGTAGGGAACGCTATACTCGTATATGAATGTATGTGACTAGACGTGGCTTTGAGAGTACGTAAGTGCGCATACACAACTATAGGCCTGTGACTACTAGTCATCAAAGCGGTTTGCATAAAAGATGCACTGGTGCACAGGTACATACATAGAAAAGAGGGGTGTGGCAAAAGTACTAAACTGAATAGCCGTAATTTCAGTTGAAAGACGGGCTATTGTAGCAAAACATAAAAAGCGCCAACTAGTCGGTAACGCAAAACGTCAGGTGGGACTTTGGAACTACTTGTGGTAGTACATAATTTTCGAGTGTAGAAAGCGCAAAGTGGCAGTTAGGAGTTCATAATATGGAGCGAAGTGTAGCTGGCGGTAGCAGCCACATTCTACGGGCTGCAATAAATTGAAATATTAATGAACAGCTGGTTGCTTACTATGAGCCTTCTGCCTGATTATATTTGCGTATGTGTGGAGTGCAGTTTGTGTATGCATAAATGTGTGTGTATCCCTCAGATTAGAAGAGTTTCTACTAACTTTTTGCCAGTCAAACTTAGATGAATTTGTGCAAGGAATAACTATTTCAGCCTCCAGCATTATAAAGTTTTACAGGCAGAAAGAATGGGTTACTAGGTAGGGTAAACATTTTGATAAAATAGGGTGAAAAATAGAATGCAAAAGCAGGCTGAATGCATAAATACATATGGAGGTATATGTTTCATGGTCGCCAAATGCCATTTATAATTCACTTGTAAAATCTTCTTGACAGCTATACGACTTTATATATTTATTCCTTTTACTCCATAGTGAAGCATAGGGCTACAACAAAACTCTTAAACTCTTAACCTACGACTTTAGGTTAAGTTAAATTAAACGAGCTGTCGATCGCAGGCCAAAAAGGAGAAGCATGCACAGCAGGCACGTAAGCCGAGGTCCTTACGTAAAATTTTCCATGAGTGTGGTTTTTTCTTTCAAGTAAATTTCTACGATTCGGAAGTGTTGTTCTGGAGTTAAGCGATTCATGATAACTTGATATATACTCGTATATATATAATTGGCGCTTGCACTCTTTATTGGCTATTTGGCCTAGCTCCTCCTTTATGCTTGAGTTGGCTAGTTCTTCTAAATATCTTCGCAGCTGATGCTTGCTAGTAAATTTTATTCATCAAAACTGCATTCAAATTGGCGGTAAACACAAATAAACGGCCAAATCCTTTTTCGGAGAAACAGTCCCAAACATGTACCTTAACAGTCCGTTGAAGTTGTCGGCTATCAGCAGTACAGCAGGACCGACTTATGCAACTATTCGCCCAAACCGAAAATTCATCCGTGAAAATTACCTTTGCCCAATTCCCTTCTCAAGTTGCCTTAACCCATGGAAGTATTTTTCAATGTGCTCCAGAATTTGAGGTCTTCTGCACAAACTTTGTCACAAACAAATCAATGATCTTCTTTGGGTGAAGTCGTCGTATTGAAAAAAGGCCTACTCAGCAGCATTTAATTTTTTTTTACAACGGAACTCTAAGCTTGAATTTTGCCGGTCACGCATCTAAAGGCTTTTCCAATAACAGGTGTTATTTTGATTTTCAAAGGAAAATGCTTTTTTTTATATAAATGATCGGATGTTTATTTCATTATAAAGAGCAAGGTATGCCGTTAACACGACCACGCTTACAGGACAATATCCTTTTCATGAAATTTTCCATAACCGACTTGCAAAGTGGCTGCCCTATGTTCTAGATAGCCTCACGAATTCCATCTTTGAGGTCTTGAATCGACCCTGGGCTGTTGGAGTAGACCTATTCTTTGACGTGGCCCCAAAGAAAAAAGTCAGAAGGTGTTAAATCACAAGATCTCGGTGGCCAATTGTGATCACCTCTTCGAGAGATCAACGATTTCGTTGCTTGTGTGGTATGTAGCGCCGTCTTGTTGAAAACAAACGTTGTCCAGATCAATACCATCCATTCCGGCCATAAAAAATCGTTAATCATCTCTCGATAGTCTTTTATTTATTTAAATAACACCTGTTATTGGAAAACCCTTTATTAGACTTAGTCACGTAATGTCGTATGTAAGAATGATCGGTGAACGATTTAAACGAAGCATTCGTATTCAAAAAGCGCTTAAGGGGTAACACCACTGTAGAAACTTCAAAAAATTGATTTTTTTTTTATAAGCTTAAAAAATTCTTTGAACCTTTTAAAATACGGAACAAAAGGTTGTATACGTTACCGAAGTTTATTTCATAAATATTTTAAGCTTTTAACCAAGCGTTAGTGACTGCTACCTAACGATTTCTCCAAATTTCCAAACTTTAAACGCGTTTTTCTCAAAACACGTTTTCTGAAATTGGCACGCAGCATAACTCAAACAATTTTAAATATTTTTAATCAGGTTTTTCACTACGTCTGTATAATAACCTTCTTAAGAGAAGAGCGTAGGGGATTTTCGATAGATTAATTTAAACGATTGTTATAATTATTTAAGTGCCGTTTTTTTAGTCCAAAATAGAGTTTTTTCCTTCAAATGCTTGCTAATTCCACAAAAATAAATATTTTTTAAATCCCCTACGTGTTTCTCTAGCTATTCTTATCTAGATTAAGAAAAAAAAATTTCCTTGTTCCAGATTAAAATTTGCACCCTCGGTGCTGCGTGCCGCGGAGCTCCTTCAAGAGAAACCACATTACAAAAATGTCTCCAATGCCGCCATTTTGTAAAAATTTTCGATCAAACTTTGTAGTTTTGTATTTTAGTATATAAGTAATAACTTCCCAAATCAGAGTGATTGTTTTCCCTTTCTTTCTATACAAAAAAATTCTTTAAAAATCGTGTTTATTTTACGCGTGTAGAGTGGTGTTACCCCTTAAGTAAAGTTATAGGAGATTGCTCTGTGGTGAAGATTAGGAAAATATGATTAGTCAGAAACGAAATCAACACATCCGAATATTCAGGAGTGGAGAATTCTGTGTGCGCAAATTTTTAATACCAAGGCACACGAGTAATAAACCAATTGAAGTGCTTCTCTAATGACCTAATGCTCACCTCTAAATAACCATAAAATTGCCTACCACGTAAATGTCAAGCTACAAAGCAAGCAACGTTCTTCCTGCCAGCCCCTTACCCTTAGTGAAAAACTGTTCAACGAACCAATGAAATGCACACATTTGAGCGTCAACAGCGGAAATCATTAGAAATAAACTTAAACTGCAAATAATAGCTGAATGAGCAGAGTATCATTTATAGCGCTTAAATGAAACGGAGATAACTTGCAATTGCTGATTGCTGATGCCGATGCCGATGCCAACGCTGATACTGGTGCTCTTGCATATAAAACCACTAAAACAGAAAGGGGAAACACAATAGTAACAACACAAAAGCAAAGTAGGAAAAATAACAAATTAGCACAATAATGAAAGCAGTCAAGTAGTTGTAGCAATAATCAAGAGTGAAAATACAGTTATAGCATATGCGATTATGTGGCATTGACTATATCAGCGAGATTACCATGCGACGAACGTGTCGATGTCAGCTACATGCCAGTGTGTGCATGTGTGTGTGCGCCAATTTAAATTATACTGCAATGTGAAGCGAGTGCTTAGGGAAAAATGGAAAAATCAAATTAACAACAAGGCAAAAGCGAATGAAAACTAATAATAAAAATTGTGTTTATGTGAGTGCATGCATTTGTAATAAAAATGCATGGCTGTAAGTGATTCAATCTCGGAGGCGCAGTGCTAGTGCGGTGAACAATGAGTACTCAGCAGTAACATTCAGTGGTAATGAACTACAACAAAACTCGTAAAACAATATTAACTTGGTGAAATGTCTAAGTTCGAACCAAACCGAGTTTTACAACCTGCGTGGTACAAGAATCATTGGGTTGATAGTCTGGCTTGTAATGCTACAAAAATAATTCGGCGAAAACGGGACGCTAGGCGCTCCAAGGCGCTATTTAATCGGTCAAAGAAAAACGGCTCTATGTTGGTTGCTTTGAGCACAGGCCACTGTCTCCTCGGTCGACATGCTCAAAGATTGAACGTACCTCAATTCGACTATTGCAGAAGCTGTAGGAATGAGGAAGAGGACATATTCTCCGTTACTGGCACGCATGACATGCCACTAGGTTTAGATACTTTGACTCTACGTGCTTGAATGTTACTGATGACCTTAAGGATATAAGTGTCAGCCAGACTAATGGGTTTGCACCTAAAACAAAATGGTTCAACGACGAGTAGCAGAGAATCACAAGGATCGGCAACGGTCTAAGTGAGTATATTTAAAGATCGACTGCCACTTCTAAAGGGGACCCAGTTCAAATATTTTTCAACGAGTTCATGCAAGTGACTGTCTTGGCTGGCTCTGCAGTAGCCCATCCCTCTTAACTCAATTCGGCAACCCATTTTCAGTGGTCCCGGAGGTCTTTACAGTAAAAACGCTTACCAATTTTTGAGCTTTCTTGACAAATTCAGACACAACATTAGTGGTACATATCTTCACACTTTTCTAAAAAACTGCATCCATTGTTTAAGCGTAAAGCGATCCATTATATGCCGCAGAGCTGATGATCTGGGTCAGTGTCAAAGTAGCATGTGATAAAAATTGAACCAGCTCATGACCCACCCTGTTCATTAAAATCCATAAAAAATTTTAAAAATATAAATAAACTAGCATCACCCAGTGGGCTTCGCACCACCATACAAAAAATTTTTTTTTATATCGCAAGAAATTTTTCATATTAAGTTTTCTTTATAGAACTCGTAAAATGTTTAAACAGTTGAATTAGTTGATTTTTTTCATTCAACATACTTTCTAAAGATGTCACAATAGCCTTTTCTGTACTTTTTTAAAATTTGATTGTGGTGGTCACCTATATACATTTAATGTGAAAGAGCCGATAAAAACTTGTAATTAAACTTTGATTCTCTAATTTCCATTTCAATTTTTTACGCTAAATAAATTATGCTAAAATAAATAAAGTTAAAAATGTTTTTCCAGTTCCTTGAATGCTCCAGTTTTTATTATATTTTCGCCCAAAATTAATATTAACATAATACACTTACAACCACAACAGTACAACAGAAACGCTCATAAGCGGCTGTGTATTTGTTATTGTTTTTCCCATACAGGCATTTCGTATGAGAGGAAACCATTACTCACATAAAATATCATTACTCAGGAACGGCTACACCGATTTCAATCAAACTTCACACAAACCACCTCCTTAAAGATAGAAAAGAACTCTAAAATTTTTGTGTCAATCGGTTCGGCGGTTCTTGAGTTATAAGATTACCAAGGAAATGTAATATATAACGACAACTTGAAATAACCCAGGATCAGCAGTGTGGTTAGGAATTTCAGCTGATATAAGGCTATCGATTTGATCCGGAGTTATTTTATGTACCAGCCAAATTAGTATATGTGCGTGCGGCAATCCCCTTTTCTGCCATTTGATGGAGTACATATGGCAACGCACCTCCTCAAATACATATAATTTCACAATTAAATCCATAATTGCTTTACATTTTTGCCGAAATGGATACTCATGTGGTTCAAACACATCCTAGGGTTATCCAGGTCCACGTTGTGGTCTATATCTCGAGACCCTAGCTACGGAGGGGCATTAAAAATACTCTATACTATAGAATCATCAGCAGCTTCCATTTGCTACCCATATTGTACAAACACATCTTAGGGTTACCCGGGTTCACGTTTTGGCCTATTTCTCGAGACCCTGGTATCCGATTCTTAAAATTTTAAAACACAAACCATCTACTGAATAGTCCAAACAAAGCCTAAAAATTTGGTTTGGATAGGTGAGCCCGTTCTTGAGTTATAAGATTACCAAGGAAATGTAACTTCTTTTTATATATATAGAAGATGTGTTCTATCTTATTTTATAATGAATAAAAAAACTAAGTGCATCGCAACAAAAAGCAACGATCTAGTAGCGTTATGCTAACTAATGAACGGCTGCAAGCGGCGAGTAGCCACAGAAACATAGCAGCCAGCTGCACGAGCAAAATACTGACAACTATTGTAAATCAACGGAGCAAATATTTCCACACTCTTTATCACTCACACACAACCTTTCGCACGCTATTGGAGAAGCCTCAACAACGGCAACTAACCTAACATTACTGTCGGCATATTAGTACAATAACACAACTCGGCACAATCGCAATTACCATGTTCATAAACATATGCGCAACATGAGTGTGGCAATGTTGCAGCCATGACAACACAGCACCAACACCAGCAGCAACAACATAGTTGTAGTGACATTATCGTCATGGTCAGCAGTAAGTCGCGTAATGTGACAATGTGTGCCACAAAGGTTTAGTAAAATGTTTTCCTGTAAAGCTGCGTAATGGCTGGTTCAGTTTGGTTCGGTTAAGTGAGTGCTGCAATATCCACGTTGATGCCAGACAAACACAAGCGCTCAACACAACGCAGCACAAATGAAAAAATTACTTAAAAACTCGCGCGCACGCATAAATACGAGGGTCGTTTGAAAAGTCCGTGCGATGTCAGAAAGATGGCACTACTGGCGCGTACCGAGGTAGTGTTTAGTTGGAAGCATATCTTGGAGGAACACACACCAAGTTTCAGCCAGATCGTTCTATTTCTTTGTGTTGGTATTCGTTCGAATCGAGGAAGTCGTGTGATTTTCAAAAAATGGTCCTTATCAGTAACGACAACGCAACTGTTTTCACATCTGCCCTATTCTTCAAACTTGACCGCTTTGGATCCCGCAGGCTAGTATTTGTTCCCCAATTTGAAGAATTGACTTGCGAGAAAAGTTATTTTTCAAACGAGGAGGTAACGAAGAACGGAGAAATGAAAGGCTAGTTTTCAGACTTTGACAAATTTTATTATTCGAAAGGGGGTAAACAAACTAGCACGAAGTGTATAAGCCTAAAGGGAGACTATGTCGAAAAATAAAAAAGGTGTACCCCAAGCAATTAAGTAGTTTTTATTTTTGCACGGACTTTTCAAACGACCGTCGTACTTATAAGTACGCAAGTAGATACAGTATCTGTTCATTGAATTACGAACGCAAAGAAAATACACAGTCTCAACTTCAACCAGCAATGAAAATCCAATATTTCGAGAGAAATCAATCAAACGTGACTTTATTTCAGATACTTATTTCTAATATTAGCTGTATTCGTTTTGCATCCGACCTGTCAGAGAGCACTAGGAGATTTGCGAATTATGCGAAAAGCTGCAACACAAAATATCGTAAGTGAGTTGATATAAAGATGCTATTGTAGATGGCGCCAGGAAAGTATTTAGGAAGTTCCAGCTAAATGTAAAACTGCTGGATACACACATAATCACGAGGCGAATCAATACAATGTCTGAAGTAGAATAGATTATTTGTGCAAAAAGACGTGGCAAGAAGAAAACTTGCGTATTTTGTTTTTGTACTACCTTGAATTAATGGAATCGTTTAACTGCAGGATACACACATAAGACGAAACAAACTAGGACAACTGTAAGTGGATATAACCGATTTCGGGTGTGCTTTTTGTATATCAAATGCAAAAGAAATTCTACATAGGATATCTCAAACAAAATTTAAGGGATACTGTTACGATTTTAAGAAACAAACATATTTTACTTTGAATATTTCAATACCTATACCTATAGCACCTTTAATCGGATTTTAATATCTGGGGCTACTCGTATTCGAAATTAGTTCTGGATTTAAAAGTTTTGTGAGACTTTGTGTTTTTGGGTTTGAAGTTAGAGCGGGTTAAGTTTAAAAGTAGTCACAGGATTAAATAAGCTGATACCCACTCACTGTATAATCGCGAATTTATATGCTTTGATTAACATATAAGCAAATATCCATGGGCCACCAGCCTCAGCCAGCCGTGTTTCTGTTTTCATTACCCTCATTTCACACCCCACTCTACCTCTGACGCGAAAACTGCTACGCATACATACCATAATAAATATGCGGTGCTTTAATGTTAGTAGGCACGTAGAATTTTTACTGCTATTGCTGTAATTGTTTAATGTTTCTGTTGTGGTGCAATCATTGAATTCAGTTCAAGAGAGAGAAAGAGAGAACAGAATTTAATGTAGCCCCCATCCATGCGCGTAACCAATGGGGGTTTTGGGGTTCAAACAAATCAATCAT
The DNA here is from genome assembly GCA_037575425.1 of Anastrepha fraterculus. Classification (NCBI taxonomy): domain Eukaryota; kingdom Metazoa; phylum Arthropoda; class Insecta; order Diptera; family Tephritidae; genus Anastrepha; species Anastrepha fraterculus. The sequence goes on along the minus strand of JAYXIM010018045.1, from coordinate 89,036 downwards.
CAGTTTATTATAAAAAAAGAGATATACTGCTTGGCTATAATAAGTAAAATATTTTGCAGAATGAAATGCGAAGAAAAGTCAAAAAGAGTTGTATCTAGCAACACTTCGCATAATAACTTGCGAGAAGAAAAAATCCTTTTCATTACTTCGTCAAGTCAAAACATATTTACGAAGTACAATGTCACAAGAGTAGTTGAGACGGGTAACACTTAACTTCCTCGGTGGGAAAAATTTACAAAAATGTGCCGAAAACAAGCGAACACTGAACGTATTTTTAATTTCATTTGCCGTTATATAGTCATATACATGTACGTAAAATAAGTCTATTTTAGACATTTTTCCAGTTTTCATAAATCAAATATTATAAGTAAACCAATAAATACTTACTTATTTTTTGTATTTACATTTAAGGTTTTAACAAAAACCTCCCCCCTAAAAAAATCAAGGATGCGCGCCTGGTGGTAGTTAATATTACAACAGAAAAGAATAAGCCAATGCTAACAAGTACAAATACTCGGTATTACGAATTCAATGTAATTTTCCTTACTAAATACTCGCACATATAACAAATATTGTGTTGTCTCAGTTGCATCACTCATTAATATAAATGCATACATATGTACATACGCACAATCTCCAAACAAAAGACCGATTTTTGAGACTTCAATGCACAAATTTATTGCATTAATTATTAGTCCAAGTATATAATCGATACTTTTGTTTCGATACCTTCGTACTCCGATACGCCAAGGTCATCCCCAGCATTGAAATATTTTAGAAGTACGAGTATAGTACAATTTATTGAGATAGCTATCAGTCCAGTTGTTTGGGACATTTCTATTCAATAGGCCCCTAGTTTGATGCGTATTATGGGCGTGAAATGTCAACAACTACAACCCTTCAATCATTATGCACAAAGACTTATTAATTCACGGATGTTCGATTGACATCGTGCGATAAGAACGTCTCGTTTGAACATTTTTAAAGTGTCTGCAACCTACTTTTCTCGTTCCTACAAAGGGTTTTTCTTACACCGAAAAAACCAAGTAAAGAAAGTCTCAGTGAAAGCTACTAGCCGAAATGAATTTCTTTAAAGTGGACAACAAAACTTTCCATACTTGTTTTTCGTTCGCAAGCTTTTTTCAGGCTAAAACAACAACAAGAAAATATATTGGAAAGTATGCGGAATTGCTTGGCTGAAATTTCATTACAGGTGTTTGCGGTTGGTGTTGAGTAGGTTGGCTGATTTCAAGCGAGTGGCAATTCAATTTTGGCCAGTAATTTAAGCTGTGTCAAGCGAATGATACGAGTACAATGTTGGAAAGGCGGAAACTCATGTATCGGTGGCCCTTAATTTTCCTCAATCATAATTTCACTTTCAACAGGAAGAACAGTAAAATATTTTCTTTTAAAAGTTACAATGAACACAAGCATCTCTGTGAGTTAAAAACAATTACTCAGAAAGGTCGCATAAACTTTTAAATACTTTTTGCAGATATTTGATGCTCTTTTTTAGATCCACTTATGTCAAAAACCACTAAACTTAAGTATAATGATCAATAAATTTTAGCTATATAGAAACATGCTTGTGCATATGTATGTGTATATAATATTTATTTTCTTTTCTTTTTCCAATTTTAATTTACACTATGTACTATAATTTACACAAAAAGTCGCCAATGTGGTCTAAAGACAGCAAAATAACGCGATTCAGACTTACGTCGACTAGAATTGATTTTTTACTTTGTTATTTTTTAGCTTCTGTTGCAAAACTTTTATTTGTACATGCATCATCTTTGATTAGCGCAAATTCAGAAGTTAATAAAACGGCAAGAAGGAGACGTCAGTTCATTTATCAGTATTTGTGTGCATGTCATCATAGCCCATCAACTAACGGAGTCGCAAAAGACTTAGGGCCAATCTCACCTTAATCAAATTTGTATTTAATTAACTTTGAATTTAACTGCACTCGGGCATTTTCACCGTCCAACACTTATCTAGTATTTAAATCGAATGCTCATTAATGCTTTCCCAAATCTCAAATAATAAGGGATAGGATGAAAGCGACGCTGACGATGAAATGCTATGTGAATGGCGTCGTCCCAGAGTTCTGCGAAAACGAAACAATTTTTTACATATTACGAAGGTGAAGATTTCCGATTGAAATATTTTTGTTGCCAGGAGAGCGGTTTGGATTATATTGGAACATAGACATACATATATATCATTTTTGTTTGATTCAGTAAAAAAGTTATTCGGCTTTTACTTTCATTTTCATCAAAAAAGCCTCCGGAGTAATGATATTTTTTTTTGGAGTGAATTACTACTTATGCATCACTTGCTCCTATACCGAGAGCTTTAAAAGAAGCTAACTCGTTCACAAAATTCTTTGGCCTTCGATTTTTCATCTTCCAAACTTGGTTTTAAACTAATTCTCAAAGAATACCTACGTAACTCTTAGCTATTCGACGCAACGTAAAAAGGTAGGTCGGTGAAACGTTTGAAGTACCACCCTGGCACTCCTCAAGTAGCACTAAAGCGCCGTTTTGATACCATTATGAGACATCAAACACACAGATATCTACAACCAGCCAGAGCTGTTGATGTAATGGAAGAGATTGATGGGATTTAGGTAGTGCGGGGCAGTGCGCCACCCAGGCTATCGAAGAAGGGAGCCCCCAGCGACCTTAATTGCCTAGCTGCCAAACCCAGACATTCACAGAGAAATTGCTCAACAGTGTCCACCTCTGAAAGGTCCCCCGAGCTTCTGCAATGGGGGTTAAATGGTAGACCTAGCTTTTCCACGTGTATGCCGAACATCCAATGACCGGAAAACTCAACTACGAGTTTGGAAATTGAATGGGGTGGAGTCCCCTGAACTTGCTGAGTCGTCCGTCAATTGTACTGGGGCAAAAGCGTTTTCGAAATAGCACATGAAGAAATGAAGCTCCATCTCTTCTGCGCTTACCTGAGAAATAAGTTGTGCAATTCACCATCAACAACAGTCAGGGCGATGCCGATAACCGGGTAGGAGGTCTCTGAGACCAATTCAGTCCCCTTCCTGTAAAACTCATCAGCAATTGGAAAGCAAATGCCACATGTCCTGGAACCCGAGAGATTTGATCTCCTCCTTACAGAAGTTGACTAGTTTGACGCTGCACCATAGCGTCGTCAGAGCGTTGATCGCCGCATGAAAGCATTTTGCATGCCTTCAGGATCGCAGAGATTTCTGCCTGAGAAACACTAACAGTATTCGACAATTTTAAGGAAATAGTTAAATTGGCTGATTTAGAGAAAACTCCTGCTAATGTGCACCATGCTAGTCTGTCCATGTATGTTGGATCCCTGTTAATCTCTTCGTGATACAAAATTTCCTAACAGCCCCCCCACGCCCCGATATATACTTACCGAAACATTTATCTCCTGTGTTTTAAACAAATTCACTGGACAACAACTTTGCTCCGACAACCATTGAACATTAGAAATTAAAAAGTATGAGCAAAAAACTTTTCGAGGCCAGCATATAACTTTTGTAGCTTCTTATTATTATATACCTTCTATTTGCAAAATCTTAGTAAACAAGTGGAATGCCATTACCATATAAAGGATTACCATAAATTTGTGGCCCTACGCTCCAACTTGAAACTCTAGGATTTGGTGATGATGATGATAAATTCCTTTTGACGAGGCTTCGCAAGCATTTGCTCAGAATATTCAAAATTGGAATTGGATTCAGAAATATGTATTTCTTTCTACATAGAATGCGATCCAAATCATGGCATTAAAAGTTGATCAATGCCACAAGCATTCACCAACAAACTAAAAATGTCTAAACTCAAAGATTTCAATTTCTACACTACAAAATCCCACAACTCGTCTAATTAATTATAATCAAGAAATCAACCACATTAAAATATAGAAATCTAAAAAATCAAAAAATATTAATCAAGAATCTGTTGGAAATGATTGAAAATAGCAAGCGGAACGCATTCAAAGATATACGGAATTCATGTTAATACCATTTTAATTGCTGACAAAATGATGGGAAAACCGACAACACATCGACTTAAAAGTAGAATAAAAAAGAAGCGACGAAGTGACAGTAAACAAAGAAAAACAAACAACCATCAGCAGACAAATTGCTAAAAGGCTGAACACTCAACAGGAGAGCGTAGAAGGACGCATAACTCGTACAACTATACACACAGGTAAGACAAAAATACTTACAACCTACAAACAGTTCCATGTGGCAGAGATACATTTGAAGTGGTTAAAGTGCAACAAACGCCATAAAATGAAAAACTAGCAACAACTGCGATCTGCAAATATGGAAGAGTTAAACCATTATACACATGACCATCGCTACTTGTGCGGTTGTCAATTGGGGTTGCCTCAGTCTACTGCACCGCACGTCAGCAAGGAGTAATGGACAACTGCCAAGTGCATATGAAGCAGTAGTCACCTCCTACTCACCACTGAAATATCCAAACGGGCTAGTTAGTGGGTGTTCGTGAATTCCTGCGTGTGTATGTGTAGGTTGCGCACAAGTGCAACAGTGGCGGTGCGGATGTGGGCTTAGAGAGTGTTGGCGATGCCAACTAAAAGCAACCAGCCACATTCTAAGTAACAGCAACGGTTGGCCAACTTTCGAGGACTTGCATTAAAAATTTAACATTTTTGCAGGCGCATTAAAAATTAAAAATGAAAAATGCCAAGATGTTCGAAAAACAAACAAAAACATCGGATAGGTGGAAAAGGATGTATGCATTGCGGTTGAGTTATGGACAAACAAATTCACTAAGGACAGTTTTGGCACGTTTTGGTAGAAAATAGATACACAAATATGAAGCAGATCTTAGAGGAGAGGTGTTACAACAAATCTAAATTAATAGATTCGACAGGCGATTTTAGAGGCAACAAAATAGGAACCAGAGAGATGCTAAGGGTTGACGACTTTGGTAAGATATTAAAAACGGTAGCGCTAGGTGTGTGTGGAAAGATCAGTGTTAATTTATTTCGTTGCGTTAATCAATAAACGATTTTTCATTAATCTCAAGAGAATTAGAAACTCAAATGTATGTAATGCTTGGACGAATAAACATTTTTCCCACCAATTTTTATTTAGACTATTTGAAGTTAGCCAAATTTGTTAAATTTTTACAACTATTTGCATTTTCAGTTGCTTCCTACTCAAGTTTTTTGATGTGCAACAAGCCAAAAATTTACTCTTAATGCCAAAATTTATAATTTAATAATAATTAAAAATATTTAAAATTACTATACTTCTCAATTAAAATCTATTTCCAATGCGTTTAGGTTAAATACTTTTAAAACCTTAAATATAATTTTATCCAAATGATTTGAGAGCACAAATGCCAGTACAATAAGAACCTGATCTCCCCTATTTGTGTAACATTTATACGACAACAACTGTATCGGTTTTACGTTACAAGTTGTTATACAGTTAAGTGAACAAAAATCCTGAAGGATATTTCCTTCCTTAGCTTACCAACATCAGACTATTTATCTCGTATCCTTAAATGTCAACTTTCGTATCCACTGCAAAAGCACAAAGGACAAATGTAGCTATAGTTTATTTGCTCGTGAAACACTGTTACTTAAGTGCGAATAAAGGGTGCAAGGATAAAAAACAAAACAAAGGCCGTCAGAAAAGTTAAATTTACAAGTGGGCAAAGCGAAGTATGAGTATTTATACGCATACACAAGGGCACACATAACTAAGAAGGTAAACAAACACGAAGCGCAAATCAAATGAAAAGAATGGGCAAACTAGGGATGAAACAAAGATTAAATGGGGGAATGAGCGATTCAGTAATTTTCAGTTTTCCTGCTTAGAAAATAAAAAAAACGAAGGGGTGTAACGACGAGAAGGAAATATATTGAAGGTTGAAGTAATAAAGCATATAAACACGCGGCAAGAAAAACGGCATCACGATATTAGCGAAATGACCTTTCGTATCAACGGCTTTGGGTCACCTTTGGCGAGACGGAACGGCCTTACGCGGAAGTTGTGTTAATGTTAAGTGCCAACCAGGCTCGGCACAAAAGCGTGACATGTCCTCAATCGGAAAGATACGGAACAAGCAAGCAAACAATAAAGGTCTGGAAACAAAAATTTGAAAAACTAGACAAGTAGTGCGGCAGTGGTCAAATCAAAGATGTATGTCCAGCAGGCAAAGAAACAATTAAAGGCTATAAAGCAGAGCATTGTAACACACGTTGGTGTAAATTGAAGCTCTAGCCTGCCACCCATTGTTGACGCCTGCAGATAGCCAACAGCTGGTCGTAGTTAAGAAGTAGCGCAACAGTTAATTATTTCCAACAGTAGCGCGACCGAGATGCTTGCGTAAATACGAACCCACTTATAATAGACATGGCTACATGCGACGTACTCGTACATGACCATGGAAATCTCAATCCCACTACCGCACTAAGCACCGCAAACATTCCTACTGCGAGCTGAGTTAGCTAGCCTTCAGCAGTAATGCACGAACACTGGCCGGAAGTGTTGAACCAGTGCCGATGACAAGACGCTACATGTGTGTGTGTGCGAGAATACAAATTCCTAAGTATAAACATATGTACAAAGAAGGCTGAATCTTATAAATAGGTCAGTCAGCACCAAAGCCAGCCCACTTTACAAGAAACTTGCAGTCACTCATAAACACTTCTACAAACGCAATTGCAAGAGTGTGAAGGTAGTGCCTTAGCATGGCGCTAATATGATGTTTCCTGTTCCTGGCCACAAGGATTGCTCGACTGGCTAGAGCGGTGGGTTGCCCCTGGCGAGCCACGCACTTAAGCTAGAATGGCGTTGTAAAGGCGTCGCTTCCTGCAAATATCAAACCGTTGAGTTCCACGAAATGGTGAACGGTGGTGAACGAGTAAATGAAACAGCTGTAAAAGAGCATCGTCATCATTTCACTTGCGTCTTTGAATTTTGAATAAAAAGTTCTAAATTTCTAAAAGTTGATTCACACCGCTTCCAGGATGCCTTTATTAATTTATATCGGTCAACTTTTACTTATTTTATTGACTTTTTCTTTTATTTATAATTAGATCATCTGCGCTAAGTGGAAACTTTAAAGTTAAAAAAAAACAAAATTGAACGTGCTACAACAGAAAATCGCCATAAAGTATATATTTTCAGATTCTTTTTGATTTTCTCTTCTGTACAAACCCTCGTCAGCTAAAAAAACTGTATTACCCGGTCTTTACTCTGTTAACTCCGGATTTTCCTCGAAATATATTGTAACATATTTTCATGCACTGAAGCTTAGTTTTTTCAAGAATCGTTTTTTCAACGTGAATATCAATTAAGTAAATTTTTTATTTGCAGGCCTCCAATAATGAAACCCCATTCAAATAGGCGGGCCATTCAATCTTTAACTGTTATGAAGCTATTAATGATTTAGTTGGCTGTCCAATACTTCTTGAGTCGATAAGTTTCAACATTCCTAGCAGGGTGCTAAGTTTCTATTATACTTTTCGTGTTGTATTTAAATATAATTATTTTGATTTTGCCATTTTTACTGAAGCACTTGTTGAGATTAATAAAATCTAAGAGTTCTTTTGATCTCGATTTTGCTATGTGGAGATGTCTGTTTGTGTCTAAGTTTAAATCTATCTATCACTTGCAATTAGTCAGTAAGGTATTAAAATTAAGCTCTTCTGTATTTCTAGTATGTAAAATTTTGTAATTATAGACCTAATAATAAAGAAGGGATACAACTCAGGAACTTCATTGGCGATAAATGTAAATGCAGCTCCTTTTTCAGCAATATTTAGAATAACGTTGCATTCCGTACGCATATAGGAAATGAAATTATAAATATTTTTTTACGAACATATACACGCGTTGCACAAACCCAACAAATTGGGCATATATGCCTGTGTTCATAATAAGGCAGCGCGGCATATTGAAAGGTTTTGACTATTTATTTTTCATTTAAAATTTTTTATTAGAAATTCTTACTTAATTAAAATTAAAAAGTTCGAAGTTTTTATGAAAACTTGTTGCATATTTTTAATCTTTTATACAAAGTTTGAAACTTTAAGTTCTATGATTTTTGTTGTAGCATAAGACAATATTTATGCGACAAAATAAAAAAATAATAATTAAACATAAATAAATAAGAAAAACTTGGCAATATGTTGCGCCGCTATTATTGTGAACACAGGGTTATGTGCCTAGTATATGTACAGCCCTACGAATAGAAGCAAAGGTGTAGCGTCTAAAAAAGCCCAAGTGCATTTATCTACATCGGCAATACTTGCCTGCTTACATGCAACAGCTTCCTCTGCTGCAAAGCCTGCAGTGATTTTTTCGTTGGTCCTAGACGATGTGGCACACAGTGTTGCCACATTTTTACATTTTCACACGCCTACTCATCTACATATCTGTATTCATATATAGAAATTCAAGCAACGCAAAACAAGCCATTTTGTATGCTGCCGTTCTCCTTTTTTCACACATTGGTGTGCGCTCTTTTCCACTCGCACTCATTCTCGACGGCAGCGCAAATGTTTAAATTGCTTTTTGCAAATCGCATAAATTTTATAAGGTTTGAATTTTACTCCATGTTTAAAAGCTCATCGACATTCAAAATCAAATATGTATGGGGTATATGTACGTTAGTGGATGTGCTGCTATGGCAGTGAGTTTTTCCATGCGGGCATGAGAATGTGATTTGAGTGCCGTTTTTATTTGTGACCATACATTGGAGCATATTTTACCAAAGGGCATAGAAAAACACATGCAGCATTGAAAGCTATGAAAATGAAATAATTTGCCTACGCAAACATACACAAACATACACGCACGCTTTTCCATGAATAAATGCGTGCGGCTGTGTGAACTGTTAAACTAATATATGCAGTGCACAAAGCATACTTTTCGGAGCATAGAATTTCAATCAATTTTCGTTTACGTAAATATCCTGTGCGACTTGGTTTAATGAGACAGATGGGCTGCGATACTGCGGCATGGCGTGTAAAAATGTTACCTTTCCTAATATTAATGCTAATGACGACGTAAACGGCAGCTCCAACACATGAAAGGAACAAACAACCGTCTTGTCAACATACATCAAAGAACAGGCTGGAAATATGCTGCAGACTACCTCAAACATTATGAATTTTAAATAGAACTTTAATTTTAATTATGGTACACCACAGTCTGTTTCACTTGCCATTTTTCACTTTAAATATATCTCATTTGGTACAATTTCGTCACTAGGCATACGCGATTTTCTCAACATTTCATGGCTATTTTTTAGCATTTAAAAGATTGTATCAGAAAACTTGTTAGCTCGCCCTGTGACATTTCTTCGCTCATTTAATTTATTCTTATTCGTTTAGTTATCGTTTTTGCCTATCTATTGTTTCTATGTCTGCATGGTTAAATATTCACATACGCAAAAGTTGAACGGGCTCGACATAGCTCGCCGATATCCGTTTTCAAATGTAAAGCCTCAAGTTAGGGAAAAAGTTTGTATTCAATACATTTAAAACTTGTTGGCAGGCAACACAATTTTTAAACAATAAACAACACAGTGCAAAGTTATCCAGGTTAACATTCAAGTTAAGCACGAAGCACACATTACAATGTGTTCTCATAGAGGCGGAAAATTTTATTAATTCGCGTTCTTTAACCGACGACCCTATGTCATATCATATCGGCCGCTGTAGCAGAATGGGTTGGTGCGTGATTACCATTCGGAATTCACAGAGGGACGTTGGTTCGAATCTCAGTGAAACACCTATATTAAGAAAAAAATTTTTCTGATAGCGGTCGCCACTCGGTAGGCAATGGCAAACCTCCGAGTGTATTTCTGCCATGAAAAAGCTCCTCATAAAAATATCTGCCGTTCGGAGTCGGCTTGAAACTGTAGGTTCCTCCATTTGTGGAACAACATCAAGACGCACACCACAAATAGGAGGAGGAGCTCGAAACAAATTTAGTTCAGGTCGAGCTCCAACAATATCTCCTTCGAAGCTGAGCGTCCATGATAGTAGCGAAAGCTAGACATCACTTAGGAGAGCAGAAATGGAGGAGCCAAACCAGATGAAGGCCAAATGAACGCCATTGTCGCAACACTGAATAATTATCTATGGAAGAATCAAGGAACAGCACCATCGGAAGTCAAAGCGATATACCATAATAAGGCCGCGCGGGAGTATTCGACCAAAGAAGGTAAATTAGGAAAACCATACAGCCAGCACAACGCGAATCGTGTATAGTCGCCCTGCCATCAACAGATTCGAAAGTCAAACGATACGATTGCCAACGTTTGCCAATAATGAGAAACATGGCTGCTGTTTCTTGCCAACCAGAATGACACCACCGAGGTATTCCGTTATAGTCATCGCCAAAATTTAATGTGACTGCAAAGAAAGTGGTGGCAGCAATGATAATTCACCCGAAGATTTTAAGAGTTGGTCACCAAATTACAGCAGTTTCTGCTAATCTCCGAGCAAAAGCCAGGACAGATCGTTCATGTTCCTTCAAAGGGCGCAACGTAGTAGCCTTTCTGAGGTGAGCGAAATGTCACCAGCACCTAGCAAATGTTTGCCTGTTATAACAAATGGAATTCAAACTACCGCAATATAAGCAGTTTGGCTGGACGAAACATTCAGTAACCATTCAGCCGTACGTCACAATAAAAGGCTTAAGAAGCTGAGGGAGCGAGTCAGAGTAGTGTGTCTGATGCCAACTAGTACATATAGTACAGCAGTAATGCGTCATGTTAATGTTAACCCACGCCGAGTTGTGCTTATCCATGCAGAAAGAGCGGGGAAACATCAAAATGTCTTCGTTGCAGCGGGGATCATTCGATCCTAATGCAAAGTATACACGCTGCAACTGTGGTATTAACATAACCATGTAGGATACACAGTTGTATAGTACAATCAATTTTTATGTTGGTGCAACGGTTGCATGAAAATTATAATGTTTTAATATTTAATGGGCGGAGCTAGCCGTTGTACAATGAGTTGAAATGTGTATACGCATTTTGTACAATCAACTGTTTACATTTTTCTTTTTAGTTATTCACACACAAAAAATTTAAACAAAATAAAAAAAAACACTTTCTTAAACTAAAAAAAAATTTAAATTAAAAAAAAATTAACTAAAAAAAAGTCTTTAATTAAAAAAACAATTTTAATAAAAAAAAATTAAAAAAAAAAATTTAATTAAAAAAAAACTAAATAACAAATAATAACTGAAATAAAATTTCATCAATTATTATTATTGTTATCAGAAAAGAAGTAAATTTTTCCCCCTTGTGACCACAACCGTGTCGTCCTACTCAAAGGATATTGACCTCTCAATACAAAGCAGCCAAATGCGAGCTCGAAATATTCGCGTTTCCTTTTTTATTTTTTTATGCATCATAACCTAGACGGACATGGACATGGGAAATTAGTTTTACTACCTGATGAAATATTCAAAAGAAGACATAGTACATATTTTCACTTACCGTGCTTTTGGTATTTTTTTCATGTCCATCTCATTGGGTTTAGTAAACTTTTTACTAAATTCGCGCATGCCAAATTAAGACATTGTTGCTTGCTGAATTTCCTTTGGATTTTCGCTGAATATACTGGCTTGCAGCTACTGTTGGCTGGTGTTGCTGCACAGGAAGTGGCGCTGATAATGTTGGTCAACTGGATTTCTCGCAGTACACTCTTTCACACTTTTTGATTTTGTGATTCCTTGTTTTCAAACTAGTTTCTAATGAGTTCGTATGCACACAAAATGTGTTTGGTGTTTGTTAAAAAGATTTCGGAGGAAAATTAAAACAAAATTACATATTGAAAATATGCCCGCAGATCTGGAGTACTTTTTAGTTGATTTTGTTCTCGTTCCAATAGCTGCACATAGCGCTACATAGCTGTACGCAATGATTTGAAAGAGTTCGTTAGCAGCCGCACGCCCCACTGTGTACGTTGTGTTTCTGTGTTTATTGGAGAATAATCGACGTTTTGTTGTAATTGTTATAACGATTGGTGTTTCCACGGAGATAAACTCTTTGTATTCGTTTAGAATTTTTCGCAAAGGTCCTTCTGTTTTCTTCAATATATCTTTCAATTCATAATTGGGAATTCATTTGGTCAAATTCCATAAGCATTCTCACAGTGTTAAATATATTGAATGAATTTACTTTACTTACTAAGTGGTATTATTAGGTTTCGCGTATATAATAATGTGTATATAAAGTAACATATGTATGTATGTACTTGATTAATATTAAAGAGATTATGTAATTAATTTACTGTTTGCTGTTACAGTTTTTGTATCTATAATACAATTACGATTTAGTTAATTAATTACTTAATTCATTTACAAATTGATTAGATTATCACATTTTCCTGCCTCCGCTCTATTCTTTTATAATAATTTATAATATAATTTATATATGTAAGTAATTACTTTTATTTTTGATAATTGATTCTTTTGTTTTTAATTTATAGCTTGTTGTTTTTGTCTCGCCTACGCTAACACAGCCACGAACATTTTAATTACACCGCGCGCGCGAACGAGAACGAGAATATGCGGAACGGGAAAAGTCCTAGAGGACACACGAAGGGGCTTCACGAGTACCGTCTGTGTTTAGCGCCGAGTTGTATTGTTTATTTATTCTTTTATGCTTTCTTTGCCCTATTTTAATTATATTTACATTTAAACTTAGTTTTTTCCTTTTTGTTTTTGGTGTTTTAAGTTTGAGAATTTTACTTACGTAATTGTATTGGGTTTTTGAAGTTTGTTTGTTGTTTTTATTGCTTTAAGTTGTATGGTAATTTTGTTGTAGCTTTGTTGGTTGCTGTTATTTATATTGCAATGCTTCGGCTTCAACGTTAGTTTTAACATCCGCACTTTCTATTCGAACATACGTCACAGGAGCCGTAAATTAAGGGAATAACTTTATCTTTGCTGTTGTAGTCTTGATTACTCTTTCAAGGAAGTGGGGTATTTTTCTGCAAAGTGATCAAGATGTGTTTGTTTGTTAATAGTCGGTTTTTATACATACATACATAAGTATAATAATAAGCAGTGCGTACGTTACTAAAAATTGAAATATATATATTTAGAGAATATAATTTATATCGTGGCATTAACACCCGTTGTACATTTGGAATAAATCAACTAGTTCGAGTCTACTGAATTAGCAGAAATATAAAAATACTGGTCGAGAAAACTGATTGTATGCACAGTTTCAATGTGACAAAGTGTGCAGTTGTTGTCAAAGCTTGCACCAAAGTATTTTGCACCATCTCGATTTAACGCCATGTTAAAATGATAAACTCCCATCGTGGTGAAAATTGAAATTTGAAAAGGCGAACCAAGAAGCTCCGTTGTATTGAAAGCTATGAAAGTAGAAGGCCTGCAAAAGAACGTTTGAACTCTGTATAATTTACAAATAAATACCAGCACATTTAGTTAGTTCACAACACTGGTGTCATTGTCTGGTCAGTTGGTTGGTGAAATTTGTGAACCAAAAACAATAAACAAAAATATTTAACAAAAAAAAAGATGTAATTCCTAAGATTCTTTGAAAAATGCAATTAATATATTTCTAAATTAAAGCTGCCATAATCAGTGCGCCCTTAAGTATTTGATTTGATTTGTACTACAAAATGCGACCTTCTGTGTATGTCCTTCTATCGCCGTTATTAGAGCTTCTCGTGTCAAGTGGCTTGCGCTAGACTTTTTTTATTTCGTTCGCGGAGTGGGGCATATTGTAAGTATTTGCAGATGTAATATATGAAATTTCTTTCCGTCAGCCTAATATATGAAATTTAATATGTAGCACTTTTGATTTGAGCGCACTTATCGAAAGCATGCCGATCAACTTCGATTATTTCTGGGATTTTATCGGCATTACAAAGTTACACGTAATTAGGTGTTACCGTATCGGAACCTTGAACACCATTCACAATTTCTGCGACCTAGCTAGCATTTTCGTCTTTATCAAAGAAAAACTATTAAATGTACCGAATTTATATATTTGAAAATTGTAATTGGAGAAAACGGAAAGGTTCTGTAACTAGATCATTTGGAATTTGAAACAAAACACTTAAAATGTTGATATCAGAAATGAGCCCTTTTGAAAAATCATATACTATCCCATTTAATTTTTTGAAAAAATATACAAGAATCGTACATAAAAATACCACAAAAGGCTCAACATAGTTAAGGGGGAACACCACTCTGATTTTTCAAAAAAATTGATTTCTTTGTTTTTGCATTTTATTAAAGTAGATATACCTATTCAAAAATATGTAAAAAAAATTTTACCTGACGAAGTTATACCCAATACATACATTAAGTGCAGGCAACGGCCAATGAAAACTTTAAACGCGTTTTTATCAAAACGCCTTTTTTGAACACGGTGGCCTCGATTTCTCGAAGACTTATGAAGCGATTTAATTTTTTTTGTTTTTAATTTTTGTACATGTATTGGCTACAGTTGTACATAGCCGTTTTTAAAAATTCCAAAAATTAATATTTTTTTAAGCCTTTCGAAACAAAAGAGGGTAAAAACACAAACTCATTTTTCAAACCTGCTCCATTTTCTCAAAAAAATAAATAAAACCGCCACGTACAACGATTGATTGTATATATTAAGATTTTTTTCGGTTTTTTCTTTCAGATGATTTTTCACCGCTGTATCGTGGCCACCAGGGTGCATCAGTTTTTTATGACGTCATTGCATTAATATTAATAACAACTGTAATTTTTAATATTTTTTAATAACAATTTGTGTCAGTACAGTTGAATATATGTTAAATAAATTATAATATGTCCGATCCTCAAATAATCATCCCTACTTATAAAAAGAAATTATGAAAATGACTTAATTTGCACGCGTTCACTGTGGTGTTCCTCCTTAAACTGGATAAATGTCCAGTTTGCCTCCAACCAGTCTGAGCCGTAGCATCAAAGTAATTAATGTTTTTTTAATACTTTTATAGTCCATCAACTGCGTATATACATACATATGTGTATACCTACATATGTATGTGGATATGAAAAAGTTATGGGGTTGATTACGCGATTTGACAAAGACCTTAATTATAACAACCACAAATAAATTTATCTCAACACTGCAATTTAATCTCAACCAACAATAAACTGTTTAGAGCATCATTTCACGAAATCCTCCTATACTTGTGTGTGGCAACCAGTCCGCACTGCAGACAATGCTTCACACACCCATATCCTCAGCTAATCCCGAATGAACTTTCTATTAAAGACCCCGCACCCTTAAACGCTATTATCTTCGTAATTAACCAAAAAGTCATAGGCCCGTATGCACTGTGTGTAAACAAATCAGATATATTGAACAACAAAATGTCAAAGCACATAAAGTAAGCCGCGGGAAAACTTAGATGGAAAACAGCAAACCACCACTTTATCACTCACAAGAGTTCAATTGTTCAACACTTACAAGTAACATCAAACAAAATACGATTGGCTTCATAGTTATACACGCATACATAAATGGATTTGTATGCATTTGTGTATTTGCTTTGATGTGTATGTACCTGTCGTGCAGGAAAAACCTCAACTGGTGAAACACATTTCTGATTCAGAAGTAGTACGATTTCGTCAATCGTCAACCAGTTCGTTCATGTCGAGAGTAGCGACATCTGTCTGCAGAGAGTAAGTGTCAAACCCGAAAATTACCCCAAACAGACCGTTTCCTTACGCATTACGGCCGTGGCATTGTATGATAACAACGGCACTTGTAGCAGAATGTTTGAGAATGAGTCTGGCTGGAAGGTTGTGTAGTCTTATCGAATTCAATAAATTTAGGTTATTTGGTCACATTTGATTTTCAATAAATTTTCAATTTGAATAAAACCGATAAGAAAAAATAAATAAAAACTGAAAATTGTTTTGTCTGAGCCCAGAATCCCAAAAATCTATAAAAATCTGAATAATATTCCAATGTACTTCCCGATTAGGAGGACAGCGACTGAAATGGAAGTTAGATTAGTTTCGCACCAGTGCAAAACGAGTGGTTTTTCCTATAGGACATTACAAGACTTTGAGAGTGGTGAATACAAATGTATCGCACAGAAACCTATACACATATGTATATATGTATGTAAATATGTATGTATATACATATAGAATGCATTTAATACGCGGGTCTATGTGCATGTGTCAGCTGCAGGATCATGACAGCTTTTGTAAGGATTTGCTGAATAAAGGTATGTTTTTCTGAGTAAATTGATTGTGGTTTAAGGATGTTATGGCTGATTGTAGCTATAAGAGTTATTCATGTAAATATGTCGCATGTCGCGCCAACGATTTTTCCACTCACAGTATAAAATGGTGAATGGTGAACGGCTTAGGGTGTATATGAACCTATAGGGTAGATAGATTCTAGGGTTTCATTTGTTTTCCACCCGCAAACAAAACAACAAGTCACTTGTTGAACTTGTGTTTGGCACCACTAAATTGTTTTGCTTATAATTGAAAACATAATGGTAAAAAACTCAATGAGAGCAAGAAAACATCAATAAATAAAATATATATAGAAAGTATAAAATAATGTGGAAGTATTAATTGGGTTTAAGGACAACCGCCAAATTTCATGCCCGTCTGTTGCGGTTTTGTTTACCATTTCATTTTCCAAACAAATCTCTGCATCTCTCGGAGAACTTATGAAGTCGTACTTATAAAGCGTACCCGGAGCACATACTGCAGACATGCCACAAGAACCAACGCGGTCTATCAAGAAGTTCTTCCCAATAAAAGCGACTCTTTCCAAAAGTTCCCATGCCACCAGACTCAACAAATTATTTAAAAGGTGTTTAGCAGTACCCCAAATGTAATGAGCTACTAAGCTCAATAAATAAACACGTAACCGTACCTGGGCTTAATCTAACTCCCTTAATTCTTGGTTCACTTACTCGCCCTGAGCTAAACTTGGAAGCACTGACGTAAACTAGTTACTTGCGAGCTAAGCGGCAATAAGCAATGTTGCTTATGGGGTCTTCTCTTCATTTAATTTATTGCTGCATTCGCAACATTTTTTAGGCGAGCAAGGCCGACCATAGCCCTTTGGTGCACAGTCCTGGCTCTTAACGGTGGAGACAAGACCACCGACTTTACATAAACTTTTTATATTTTTATATCTCTTGTTATTAATTTCGCAGTAACATTTTCCTAAATTGCGAGCTCAAATTAGGCAAGCGTAGACGGGTCCAGTTAATATGACTCGGGAGGAAGAAGGATTTTTCAGTGGGCGACTGCGCACTTCTTCCAACAAAACTTCATTTATATTCCTTTTTAAGACTGAAATATATCTTTAAAATTGATAGTAGCCCTTTAATCTACAGAACTTAAAAATATTAATATGGAATAATGGACGCAAAACTTACCAAACCCAAAAAGGTGCACAACGAGGTAAATAAATTGTAATCGTTATGGCGTACACATTTTCATTGCCCCCAGATAACAACATTTCTCTTCTTTCAAACTAAGACATTTTGTTTTAAATAAAATTGTTCAGCTAAATTGGAAATAGACATCAATCGGCGACAACGACAATTTGCAGTTTTGCTTCTTGAAGTCGCGCTGTCGTCAAAAGAATTACGTCCATGAATTTTAGTATTTGATAGATGCTGCTTTTCGTCGCAGTCGGCAATGTGTTTGTACTATCAATTCATGTGTTAATAATTTAATACTACTCCGATCCCATCATTCCCAAAGCCAACAGTCGCATGTTGAACATAAATAGGCTTCTTTACGAAACCATGGTAAGCCCTTCTTCCTTACAATCAGACTCAATCCAATTTTAAGATGGGCGCAGGCAGATTTTAGCTCCTCACGTACGCAAAGAACATTTTAGTCCTTTTACGTGACTTATCACTAACACACCGCCTGTACTGAGAATCTCAAACTCCACATTCTAAAACTCGGCAGTTGCAACAGCTGGTGATAGACGAACGTGGCGACTGATGATCAGTTGCGGTATTCGTACACCAACAAACAGAAGGCTGCGCAGCTACGCCGGTGGTTATCTTAGCAGTTGTGCAATTATGTTGTAAAATTCACTTGAAAGTACAAGGTGAGGCAAAAATAGCTTCCAATTTTCTTTTGTTGTACCTCCAAAATAATTGAGAAATGTTATTTATTTAACTGCTTATGTTTATTTGTAGCAGTATATTTAATTTTTTCATATAAGGAAAATGATACTTAATAAATGGCGGTCAGCAGAGTTGATACATATTTCAACTTTTCAGATTGTCCTGTTTTGGCGAGGGGAAAAATATTGCAGGCCTTTTGATTAACACAGAAAGTAGTCTGTGGCCGTCAGATCAGGCGATCTTGGCGACCTACCAATAACCTTAATCGAGAAATTAGTTTGAAATACAATTGATTTCGTAACTGTTACCAATCAAAAGTAAAAAGGCAATTATATTAATGAAAAGGTTTTAACGTCTTCGATTAGGGCAATACTGTTTGCGCATAAACGCACCCCAACAAACACTTCAAGTTAAAGTGAATTTGATGTATTTCTCAAATGTCCAAAATATATCCCCAACATTAAATATTTCAAATGCAGAATATAGAAAATCTTTGAAATATTTCATTCATAAATTACAGGCCGTCTACTACATATCTACAGACATAAGTTAATAAACATGGAACGAATTAACATTTAAAATATAATATTTTCTGAATTTGAATTTAAAATGGAAACGCAAACTTAAAGGACCCTGTACCTTGTTGGTATTCTTTGTGCAGCTCTATGATCCTTATAGAATCATTACCACCGCTGCTACCATTGATTGTCTTGCGTGGCCGCTGAAAACACCAGGTGCTAAATAAATTTTTAAACAATACGACAACCAAACAGTTAGCCACCGAACGAGTATCTGTATCGCACAAAATAACAACTGGGGCTGCTCTTTCCAAAGTATTAAAAAAAGTTGATGAAGAATGAGCCACAGTTAAAACAACTTAATGTAAATTCATGGCAAACAGTATTGGAATACAGCAGCATAAATAAAAGCAACAAATTTATATATACATACATATGTACGTACATATACTCGTATAAGAGCAGCCACAACACAATTCACCAGTGGACGACGACAACGATCACACCAGCGAGTTATGAACAACGGCGACGATGTAAAATGAATTGTTTTCCATTATTGATACTTAAAAGGGCAATGCACGCAACACCCAGCTGGCAAAGCGGACACCACACAGCCGCCCATAAACAAGTAGGATAACGACAAGAGCATGTTAATGTGAGTGTGCTCGCATGTGTGTGCCTGTGAGTGAACTAAGCAGCTGTGCCTGCTGACAGGATGCGAGTTGACTTTTACACTCCGCACGCTCGAACGCCCGCACGCTTGGAGTCCATCATAGGCACGGAAAGTCTGAGCTAAGTTAAGGATAGTACCCAGAGACAACATCAACCCGAAGTCAATAATTACACTGTGCTCAGATTTTCAAAATTTGTTTGGGTAGACATTTTAATAGTTCATTGAATTTAACTGATACCTTTTCAGTTCAGTGCCATCCCCCGGTTTTAACAGTTTTGCTCCAGTTATCGAGATAACAGTATCTGAAAATTTCTTTGCGGACCGCTGAGAGCTCATTTAGGAAATACCTAACTACAAAAATAAATTTCTCGCAAAACGGAAGAACCTATCGAATTTAGAAAGGCCCAATGACACCCGCTGACAGCTAATTAGAAACACGATATTTTTACCATTCTTGATTACTTTACTTTTATTGTCCTTTTTACTTTTTATTGACTTTTAATAAAAACCAAACATAGTTCATTCTACGACAAATACACTTTATAAAATTTCGAAAAATTTGCATCGAAATTTCAAACTTTTTAATCAGAATTAAGAAAAAACTGTACACAATAGTTTTATGGGCCATGAAATTTGAGTAAAATAAAGAGCAAGTTTGAAGTGATTCGAAATTATCTTCAATTTTTGATAATTTTTCCCGCTGACGGTCAGCGAACATTAGTTATATGGAGAAAATGTGCAACAACGTCAAGTAAAAAAAAGTATGAAAATTTGTCGAATTTTTATAAAACTTCTACAACGCTCGAAACTTTGATTTACAGTTATGTGCGATAAACCAATTGAAGTTTAATAATCACTTCGTATATTTTTATTGTACAGGTATTTTTGAATTTAAAGGAAAATGATTGAGAACACAATCACAAAAAAACAGAAACCACAGGGAAAACTAAAAAATAAGTACTGTTTTGCTAAGGCGAATCCGGCGTCACGTAAAAAATATCCCTTTGTGCCCACTTCTGCTCTTAAAAAAACGTAGACACTTCAATGAGTCGAACAAGATTAGTAAGAACAGATTGGAGGCAAAAGCTGGTCGAAGGGTATCGTTCCTGATCAAAGTAAATGTAAGAAAACGATTAGAATTAAGGGGAGATGCATGCTTCATAATACACCAGGATTTTGAGTGAAACCATGTTGCCATATGCAGCTTCGATAGATGTTTCAGCAGGTTCACGACACGAATCACACATCGCAGCGGGCAAAAGGATGACTCGGTCAAAATGAATTCGAAGTTTTAAGCTTGCCGCCACAGTTTCCAGGTCTTAGTCCAACGGAAATTTATGAACAACGGTTAAAGTGGGCCTTAGAGGCAAAAATCTAGTCAATAAAGATGATTTAGATATTAGTAAATACCTACTGCTAAATACCAGATCCTAGTGGATTTGATCCCCACCCATGATTCATTGTAATTAAATTTCTTGATTTTCTGTATCATTTCTTCCAGAATTTCTTTGACAATAATCATTTATTTTTCGAGTGGATTAAAATCATAGAACTGAGATGGCCAAGTCAAAACGACAATGTAGTTAGGCGCGCTTCTACCGAACTATTTTTCAGATTATTGCGCTGTGCCACCGTTTGCATGTTAAGAGCAACTCTTACTCTGTAAAAGGATCTATAACACCCTCAAGCATGCTGACGTAAAAGATCACGCCCATGGTGTCCTTTATCCAAAACAGAAAAACATCCCATAGTGCTGACTCATCCAACACTATAAGGCCCTCATCTCTGCGAAATTCCCCAAAATGACCACTCACACCATTTAAGCTTTTGATTTAAATTTAAATTATTTTGTTTACTATTGTCATATGTCAGTGACGTTGATAAGGAGATGCTAGTTTGAAGTGGCCCAAAAATCACGTTGATTTCTGACAATTTCTTTCTTTTTTGTTGACGGTCTTGTGCAATCTCTCCATAAAACGAATACTCAAATTTTTTGCAATGGGAAAAGCACACAATTTCTGAACAATTTCTGTGGTATAGTTTTTAAACGAACTGTAGTTAACGAAGTGAGCATTCCCTTTTATAAAATGTGAAGTGTCTGATACTTATGGCCAAGGCTATACCATACATTCATCCAAAGGTTCAAAAGGAGAATTTATGGGGTATGTGTGTTGGAAAAATGTATTTTACGAACAGATACTCATAGTTGCCAGTTTCGACAGTGACAACGTAATTATATTTCCGATGTCAGGCCAGCAGTATTCTCCAAACATTTATGTTTATGCTAACAACGTGCCAGGCCCCCCGTCCGTCATCACATTATCGACTTAGCTTCTTAAACTTCCATGCTGCCAATATCGGATGTTCCCATCGAAAACTAAATAATCTTTCCTTGACTGTTATAGCCATGAAGTCCCGTTAAGGAAATAAGTTAACATGTCAAAGCGTTGGAGGCTTTATCGCAGAACCTTTGAAGTCAAATACCGAACACTTTAAATACAATTAATTATGTGTATATATTATAACTGTAGCAGACTCTCCCACTTCAGACTATTTGTTTTTTGCAACTAATTATTGTGTATGTGTTTTTTGACACGCATATTGTTACTTCATTATTGCTTTATTTCTCTGTTATAGCATTTTATTTGTTGTATTTTACTTATTGAATATATGCTATTTTAGATTGTCTGTCCCGTGCGTCCTTACACCCGTCTGTATGTGGGCTCATTCGTTGCGTTCGTGCACCTTCGGTATCGTCGACAACAACTACAATTACGCAGCCCATTATCATTCTCTCGGCGCGCAACCGACAACTGCGTGAATTGTGTTGTTTCTTCAATCGCTCTGTATTGCCGTAGCAGTTATAGTATTGTTATTGTGTTTCTTATTGTTGTTATTATGTGTATATAAGGAGCAGAGCCGGTGGGCAAAAGTATTGGTAGTGGTAGTGGTGGCGACATTTAATCGCCAACCGAGTATATTTGGCTAGCTACATTTTGTGCCTGTTGTTCTTATTGTTATTGTTGTCTACTTATACGGAGTAATTTACCCCGCCGCACATGCAAGATTTGTCGATTTGTCGTAATTCAGCGATGTAGCTCGTCGTATGTCGTGGGTCAGTCTTTCGTTCGTTTGTTGCGCCATAGCTGTCTTATCGCCGTAGTAGTCACCGTGGTTGGCACTGCCTAAACCGATTACTACCACTTCTACTTTTGCCCACTGAGTAGTCGCAGCCGCCCCCATCGTGTAACTTTTAGTTCAACACATGCGCTCATCTTCTTTCATTTGTCTTTGCGTTCGTTTTGTATTGTTGCTCGAAATGTTACTAATGTACCACCGCCATACCCACCAACCCCTACCAGAGCACCTTTACGTTATTTTACAAGCATGAAAAACAGCAAATTTTATTGTTGCTATTGCTGTTGCTGTTGCTGCAGTCAAATGACGACGCATACCGCACACTTTTCACTCATTACAGCCCATCGCCGCCCACTTACGTTATTCACACATTCACATATGTATCTCGTTTCATTCTCGGTTTTTTTCTATATGTACATTAAGTTGTTAAAATAGCGAAAGAGAAATTTTTTAACAGCTCCTCACGAATGGATGCCTGATATTTTGCAATAAATTTTTCTTCTTTAACTTCTTTCTTAATTCCACACACACATGCACATTCTTTGACTTTGTCATCACACCTTTTCATTTCAATTTTTTTCTCGTTTGTTGCTTACCCCTTTTCCTCACCCTTCTTGCAATTCTCTTTTACACATTTTATACTTTAATGAGCTTGTATTTGTAATATTTTCACTTTATCACTTGGCAATTGCCAATCATTTTCCACCTTATTATGGGTTTTTCAAGTATCTTCAAATTTTCTCACAATTTCACACACGCCTGTTATTTTAATAATTTATCCATATTTTTGCGACAATTTTTTCACCTATTTCAATATTAATTTAACAAAATTCACGCAGACGAAAACGCAGCGACTACTTCACACGGCTGAAGTCTATCGGAAATTTCTTCTCCGTTTTGATTTTTTCTTCATCGTTTTCTGCATCTCATTTCCCTCTCTTTTGTTCCTTTCATCTTTCGACTGATTTTGTTCTTCTAACCTTTTTGACATAAGTGCTTTTCTACGCCTGTGTTAGCAGTATCATCTATCTATCTCACTCATTTTGCACTTTGTTGTTATTTTTTCTGCTAAAAACTGTCATTTTTATGGCAAGTATTACGATAATATTATCGATACGGAAAACAAATTGTATTGGAATTTAAATATACGTAATATACGGAAAGTAAAATTATTAGAATTGAAAAATCGACGGGGAAGAGGCTTTTATAATTCTAAAATTTTGAACTATTAGACAAAAATTCCCTAAATTATTAAAAACAAAATTATCAGGGAAATGCCCCTCATTTACTCGCGTATTAAATATTAAAAAATGCACTTTGAATTAGTCTGTGAATTGGAATTCTTTAAAATATAAACTTGTTATGGGATAAATTTCAATTGACCATTGGATTAAAAACCTGTCTTTCCTAATCGATCGTGCATGTTGTGTTGCCGGTTTAATATTTTGATAGCGAAAATAATCTGACTCCACCACAACCTAATATTGAATCTATGAATCGGACAAAAACTTTAATATTCTATATGCGATTAATTGTCAGTTAAACAGAATGAGCGTTAGGTTCGATTTTTTCGACTTTATTGACAGTTTAATTTAGACAGAGTTCGACTAAATTATGTCCTACGTAATGCGTAATCACTTTTTTACAAAATTAATCCGATAAATGTTTTTATAATTGTTTTAGAATTGAACACTTAAAAATAAGTTATTTGTAGATTTTACAATATTTATTAAAACTCTTAAAAAATAACTAAATAGAATTCAACCTGTCTTTTTTTCTTTTTTTTTTTTGTATTGATATATTAGCCCATAGAGGCTCCAATTTTTAGTTATATCGAGTTGAGAGGGTATCTATTCAACACAACTTTCGTTTACGCAGTTCTAATACATATTAAATATCATTAATGCCAAGGATGAACGGGTATTTAGGAGCAAATCGGTATTGGTCTAAATAACCTATTTTTCTATACTTTGGAGTATTTTTATTCAATAATCGAATAGGAAAAACGTATGCCCATATTTCATAGAGCAAAATAAATACATATATGTATAAATAAATGTGACATCACAAACATGTTTCATATCAGATACTATCGATTTTCAAAACTTTACATATACGCCATGACATTTTTGGGCCCTTGCTTGAAAGCAAATCTGCAAAGAAATTTCCGAAACGTCAAATTGACGGCTGGCTACGAAAACATATGTATACATATCTCTTTTCAGCACAGACAAAGCAGTCGATCCTCCAATAAATTCAACAATGGACAAGACAAGACATAGAACGAAGGAGATAGCTATTGAATGTTTATTAATCATTCTCGCTTTCTCGCACGCAGACTGGTTTCACACATTTGACACAATTTAGCAAAGAAAATTTCGCAAAAAAAGGAGGATATACGAGTGATAAAAGGTACACAAAAGAATCAGAAAAATAGTATGAAATAGAGAATCGTTGATAAAGTATGAGCGAAGGTGTGAATATAGAAAAAAATCATACACAGCGTAATGAACTTACATTGGTATTTAGCCCGTTAGCTCCACTTGCCTCTTTAGTGGTCCACTTCCAATGAAATTGCTTTGATGAATTATTACTATTGATTGTTTGGAAATTATTTGAAAACATTTAGCTACTATTAGTCACAAAGTTATTACACATAATTTAGCATTTAGGCACCCGAAGGACTTAGATTGTCAAGTTTTTTGGCAGCTTTACTTGCAATTTGTTGTTAGTTTGTCTTGTTCGCACTATAAATGACGCACGTACTGATTTCCCACCGAAATTTATTCACTTGTCGAACACTACACGACCTATCATTTAGCTTTTATGAAAGATCTCTTAAGTGAAACATAGACATTTGGCATTGTTATTAAGTTTCTGCAATTGTAGCAGCAAACATAAAATAAGTCCACGGAAGGGAAATAAGTATATCCGACTTGCTGATTGCCTGCCTTGTCAAAATGGTGTTGCTTTCCTTTGCTGCCTGCCTTCGGCAACTCATTGGCCAGACATCACTTTCTTTTTTAAACTTGAAAAACACTTCTCGCTTTTAATTTCACATACGCATGTTGCTTCCTTGGTAGCTGGAGGATTCTTTGCTGTTTTTATCTTCAATTTGGCAGTATTTCCGCTTCGATTTTAACAGAAACTTAACGTGAAATTCGGAAAATGAAAATCAAAGTTCGCCATTTTCTATTTTTTGTACGTCGCTTTTGTGCTGCCATTCGTTCGTTGGTCTACTCGTTCGTTCCAAAGAACGTAAATATACGTTATTTGTCAAATCTAATATTAAGGTTATTCAGTTTACTGCAGAAATAGGAAAACATTACGAATTGATAGAATCCTCACGAAGTAACCAAATGAGATATTTATATTTGCCAAATTCAATAATTGAAGAAATTTTATAATTAGGGGCGTTGGAGCCAAGGTAGTTGTAAAAATCGTTTGGTGTTTTCTTGGTAAAAAATGTTGCATTTATTATGCCCTACGCCACGGTTGTCAAAATAGTCAGGCGAAAATTTTGAATGGTGCCAATTTTATTTTGGAAAGGTTTAAAATTGTATTGTTGCCAAGGTAGATTTATTATAGGTGACAGCATTTACCCAGCTGAATTTTTCGCCGTAGGTATGGCTTATGTCAAAATGATATACTTTGTTTGTATGTGTTGGTATGTTTACATTCGTATTGTATTGTATTTTGACTTGATGCTTGTACCAAAGGCAACAACAAATACATGTAGGGCTTTACTTATATGTGGTTGCTGTCACCTATAATAAGTTCGCCTTGATTGTTGCTTTCTCATATGCAATATGAAACAGTATAACAGTTTTTTTCAAGAAAAGAAAGGAATATAATATTAATAGGGGTTACGACTCCGAGCTCGTTATTCGCTTTAAAATATATAAAACTTGGTGTTTATGGGCATGCAAGCAAGGCGAATTGAGTATCTTGACGTGCAACCAAATTTTTTCAACCAATTTTGGCGCACATTGGCCTTACAGTTCACTCTGATTTACAAGTATATAAGCAGATTGCGAATACGAGAAAACCAAGAAACAAGCCCCAAATTAAACTTTGAGTTTCTTAAACTCCCCTCAACATGAACTCTTGATAGTTCTTCATAAACACAACAGCTTTAGCAGCTGTAATGCTGTGCTTGATTTATTAGTTCACTTGAGTAGAGGCACTCAGTTTGCCTACATTATTTGCGCAGTACATCTGTAAGCGCCAATTATATACATATATATAAGCAGTTTCGGCTGTTATTGCAGGATAATCTTTTTAAATGCGAAGTTATCTCCTTGAGCTAAAAACGAGATACATAATATATTCATCCCGACGGACTATCGACTCTCTTCACATGTTTACTTAAACCTTTTAATTTAACAACCCGTAGTGCCTAGTCCCGTTGTTGTTGTTGTTGTTGTTGTAGCAGTAACTTTGCCCAGTCAGTGAAGCGTAATCACCGTCTTCGTCTAGCTCAACTAACGGCAGGCCTAGGAAACTAGCTTTTTCGACAGGTTGGGTCCAGAGGGAGAGGGGTGTTAGATGAGTGGGTTTGATGGGGCATGTGAAAAAGTGGTTAGTGTCATGCGGGGTGCCTTCACATGCCGGACATATGTTTAGTATGTCGAGGTCAATTCTGGATAAGTAGGAGTTTAACCTGCTACAGAACGTAATTGTGCCAAGGTTACGCGGAACTCTGAGGGAAGTTGGAGCTCTTCATCTGCGATTGGTGGAGGTTGGACTCCGATAACGGCATTCGGGGGTCGAGAGCTTAAGAAGGTGGCAATGGTCTCCCGATGAATGTCGTTTATTGTCTGTCTGTATACTGTCCGATCCAGTAGCTGTCTGTCTGTTTTGTCTTGGATCTCGTCCGCGTATATGAGGAAATGCATCCTGACGTGCCTAGGAGGTGGCTCAGGCTCAAGCAGGTGTCTGCATGGGTGAAGTTGCGGTAACACCCTAGTAGAAACTGGTTCTTCACAGGCAACATGGGGGCCTCGTTGTGTAGGTGTTGTATCGGGGACATCATGAGACATCCTGTCGCGGTCCTTATTGCAGTGTTTTGACAGGTGTAAAGCTGCGAATCACTGGTTCCAGGCGACCAAAAAAGCGCAGCATAGTTTAGAACCGGTCGGCCTATTGAAAGTCGACAGCAACATTTCCTTGTCTTTGCCCCAAGTGCGGCCGGCAAGCGACTTGAGGACCTTGTTGCGATTCTGTACTTTAGTTGCAATAGCGGTTGTATGCGCTGAGAAGGAGAGCAAACTGTCAAAGATAACTCCCAATATTTTGGGGTTGTTGACCATCGGAATTGGTGTGTCGTCGACTTTTACCTTCAGTTGCAGCTTGACCTCCTTTGTCCAGGTGGGGAAGAGGACCGCCGTGGATTTAGTGGCGGAAAATTGTAAGTTCCTCACAGAGAAGAAGCGAGAAAGGCAGGCGAGGTAGTCGTTTACCTTGTCCAGACCCACTCGCTCATAAGTTCGTACCTGTAGAACAGTCATCATCCATAATTGATGCAGAGTTCGAATTAGGCGCCGATATTCCCTATGCCCTTGGGCCCATCTATGCGAATGGGTTGTTATCTGGGTCTGCCATCATTAGTGCCAGATAATAAATCTGTATTTCAAACTCTCTGGTAATGTTTTAATTATTCTCAATGTTCTTGTTGGCTATAAACAAAAAAAAAAAACGCAATTGCTTGCAACGGAGTCGCCCTGTGCCAACATTACGGACAACACCAAAAGAGAATTCCCAAAGTTAAAGCAACAAACAAATGGCCCTCTGTGAACCCGACCTTTAGGATATATCAACACGGAGTATCATAAACAAATATTGAATTGGTATCGAAGGAGCAGAAAAGATAACCCGAATAATCAAAAGGTAGAACCTTATGCTATGGCAATTCGAACTGAGTATCTTAGGTGGCGCTATTAAAAACAGTTACTCTATTTTTCGCGATTTTGACAATTCTGGCATCAGCTCCCTTCCTAATACAAAACAAACAAAAGTAGGAGAAATTACATGTTTGTGTTTGTTTGCGTTTTAATGCGGAGGCCACCGTGGCAAGAAAGTGGGTGTATGTGCGTATATCTCGTGTTTGGTTGCTTCTATTGTTTTCGCCTACTCTTCCTCTTCAGAAACAAGTAGTTGTTCTTCCTTTTGATTGTGTATGCATAGACTCTTCGACACAGCGAATTCGGAAGGCGCAATCTATTTCTCTATCATTTTTAATGCTGTGCTTCCCACTGCACGCAGTTCATGACTTACCCTGTTTTTACGGCTTTGCTTTTTTTATTTTACGAGTACTTACTGTGAATATCGGTGATGGAGAAAACATATATTTTACTTTATTTTATAGCGAAGATTGTATTCATTTGTTCCTACCAATTTCCAGTAATAAGACAAAGTGCCAGCAAATGGCAGTGGACCAGCGAAAATATCTTTGTTTGTTTTTTATTCAAATTTGTCTGGCTTTTATTCAACGCTTTATGAATGGGAGAGCGAATTACATGCCCTGGGAACATAGCATTACGCAGAATCAAAAAGAAACACCCATATTGTATCACCCCATAGGTATCGAATACGGATATATCTGGTATCGAAACAAAAGTATCGATTATATCAGTGTTATCGCTGCATCACTAATAGAGCTTGATTGTTTAGAGTATGCAAGATCGTTAAGCTAAATACGCACCAGGCAACCGTTGCAGCAACACGGTCATGTTGAAGCAACCGTTGCCTCGAGTGTAGCTGTGTTGCCAATTGATTTTCGTGTTACTGCAACCGTTGCCTGAAATATCAAATAAATTTGATTTTTGGGATAGGTTGCTGCAACCGTTGCTTCGTGTGTATCATTGTTTACTGCTTTTACTCGTTCAGCTCGTTGAAAACAAGCGAAGAAGAAGGTTCGTGCGGAGTAAAATAAAGTGAAAAAGGAAAAAATGGCAATTGAAAATTATGTTAATTTTATTAACGAATATAAAAATTTGAGAGAGCTGTGGGATATAAGGAGTGAAAAATATAAAAATAAAAATTTTAAAACGAAGTCCAACAATTTTCTAAACAGGGCTTCGTCCATCCTCATGTAATTTTTATAGAGTCCGCTGGCTCATTCTCCTTCAGTTCTTTCAGCAGCCTCTCGTTCGAAAATTCGATTTTTTTAAAAGCCAATTTTTGGACAAAATTTTCTTTCTCTTCTTTTGTTGCATCTCTTCTTCCTCATTTTCGTACAAAAGTTCGTCAATTATAATAAGAGAAGTAATTTTACGTATTTCGTCAATCATTTAAAAAATTTAATTTTACGTATCTTCCGCTTGTACCTTTCCTGCACCACAGTTCATAGATGACCCACAGTTATACACAATACTGAGATTGAAGCAACGGTCGCAACGTGTTTCTTAAACAAAGGCAGCACGTTGCTTCAACGGTTGCCTCGTGTATATCTAGCTTTATGAGTTATGCTGTGAGATATAGGCAAACTAGATATTAATTACTTTTCATTTTAAACATCATATGCCCACTTTGCTTTTATTGCACTTAAAAAACCTTCCTTCAGCTATGCCACCAAGAGTATTTCTGCTCAGGCGGCATTCCCGCTCCGCTTAGGCTCGAACACTCGAATAATACAGGGTTTGCTCAAGGCATGCAATAAACGTGGCAGTGTTGCAGTACTTAGAAAATTCTGCGACCCTGCCGTAAATGCTGATAGTTTTCTTATGTTGGACATTTATTTGCATAGACAACGTAAATAAAAGCAATGTGCTTTGTATAAATATTTTCCTTGATAACATCAGTATTGACAGTAATTTGCTATTAGAAATGAAAGTTAGAACACTAAACTTTGGGCAAAGTTACCAGACTTTCAAATCGAAGGTTAAATTACAAAAATCGTGCGACATATCGTTGGTGCTTGCGATTCGAACAAGCCCACACTTTTACGGACAAAATAATAGAATTTCGATAGTTTGACTCCTTTTTTGTTTCTTATTGATTTTTTATAAAAATATAACTCACTCCATAACAAATATTATATGAATCAAAGTTCTTGTACTTGCCTCTCAAAATCCTGGAGCACAATTTATTAATAAAATTACCAACCTATATAACAGCGAAATTTATTTATAGTAAATACATATAACTTCATAGAAATTTTCGTATATTAAATTAAAATTAACCAAAACTTTCACAAGCCAGGTAGTTTGCCACATGAGACATTTATACTATCAAAAGCGAGCGTTTTGCTGAGAAATAAATATGTATATGCACTTGAGCCAAATTATCTCCCTTTCTACTGTATCTCAACGACTGGATCATAAAATACTTGTTGAAATAATAAAAAAGTAACATAAAACATTACTTTAACATACAAAATTTAACGCACTCGTTGCACTGCTTTTAAAAGAATATTACAACATAAGGCAGTCCGATTTGACAAATTATTTATGACAAAAAAGGCTACCAAAACTGCTTATTTTCAATATTTTAGTGCTACTCTTACATATTTACTCCTCAACATCGTAAACGTCTCTTTTAATGTACACACCGTTGCAATCGCGGCCATTGCGGCAGCCGTGCGCTACTGAAACTAGTTGTTGGACTTGCATCTTTGCACTGTTAACCGCCGGAGTGCACTTCGGAAGTTGCTACAGGGAAAGCGTTTTGAGGCAAGCATCCAACATAGTTTGGTTGTAATGTGGCAATTGTTTGGTTAGATGACAATTGGCAGTAATTAGTAAGTTACGTTTTTGATTAGTCATAAAGAATATTGCCCAAATTTGTAAAGATCACAAGCACATACAAATCAAAAAAGGAAAAGAAAAAAATTATAAATTAAACGGAAAAGCATAGGTTAAAGGTTTAGAAAATCAGGAAGTTAGTAGCAACTTGTTCTGACACCATGATTTTTTGGACGTGTGGTTGTGTGTGCATTAAATAATTAATAATAATCAAATAATTGTGCAAAAGTATGTATATAAATAAGTAAAGGCTAAGTGACAGGGCCGGGAAGTGTTAGTTGATACAAGCAGCCTTAAGAAATCAAGTCACACATTTCCAACAGAACAGTTAAGGGGTTAGGGGTAGTCAGAGGCCCGAAAAAATGATTATTTTCACGAATTTTTTTTTGCTACTACAGATTTTAGAAAAATAAAACCAACAGTTAATTTAAAAAAAAAAATCGAAATTTTTGAAAAAAAAAAATCCTTCGATCAGGCACAAGTTTTTTATGTTTTTCAAAAGCTGTATAAATTTTATTGAAATCTACGTAGCGGTTTTTAAGTTACAGTGTTCACCAGTTTGAAAAACATAGTTTTGAGAAAAACGCATTTAAAGTTTTGCTATCGGCTCCGGAGCGGCCGAGCGCCCTTTGTTAATTGTTGAATAACTTGAAAAGTATTTGTCGGATTCACTTCAAATTTTTACACAATATTTTTAAAACATTATACTTTAAGAAAATGCAAAAAAAAAATCGATTTTTTGAAAATTCTGACTACCCCTAACCCCTTAACACAGGATAGTAACAATGCCAAGTAAATGAATAAAAACCCGTAAGTCTATCGAAAGTACAAAATTTAACTTAGTTTATTGTAATAAAAGCCGCTTATAGCGTTCCTGTTTTAATAATCTTAATTCAGATTGATTTGAAGAGAAAGACCAGTGCACTTCATTTTTTCTTATTGCAGTTTCCATTTAAACCAAAAAAATTTGGTTAATGCATTTTTTTGCATTTATATGACCAGAGTTTCTTTGAACGAACATTATTTCCCAACCCTGTACATTACACAATTTATTTCTTACTATTTTTGTAGTTTTTTTTGTCCTTTTATTTATTTATATATATAAAAACAAATATATAAATGATTTGAAAAATGCGCCATGCGATATAATTTTTTCCATTTATGTATGCGCACATTTACACATTTGTTACATTTTCCACCTCACTGTGCTCTCCATTACACTTTTTAATTGTTATTATTTTCTCATTTCTTTATATTGTTAAACCTTATCATTTAATATATATAATTATATAAATGTTAAACACGTGCATTTCATTTCCTCCTCCGATTTCGTCTACTACTCATTAGTGTAAGTTTATATATTTTCAATGCACTTTCGTCGCTCTCACTTTCATCAGTCATCAGTCAGTAGTCAGTACTCCTGTTGTTACTTTTGTATGTATGGTCTATTTTGACTGCTTTATGCCTGTGCTGACCCCGATACCAATATCGTTTGCTGCTTACTTGGTTTTATTGCAATAAGTGTTTGCATAATTTTTTTAGGTGGCGCATAAATCATATAACTTAATTCCCTTTTGTCTCTTATTTTGAAAATATTGCTGTTTGCCTTGGTCGTGGTTATTGGAAATTGGTATAGTAGGGATTGTTCGGAAATGCATAAACGCAGAGCATCAGCCCCAATATTTTCAAACCATAGCAGCAGATAGCCTCCGCAATGCGCAACCACGATGGCATGCATCTTAAATACAACTTAGTTGCGCATAGTGGATTTTTTATCTGCTATGGTTAAGAAATGAAGGGATTTAGCGCCCTGCATTAATGCACCTTGATACGTCACCCATGTTGTCGTTTTTGTTTATTGAATGTGTGTGGGTGTCAAACTCTTATTGCGAATATTAGATAATCATTTAAAATGTTGCTGTATTAACTAAATGTTAAAATCTGGATCTTACAAATACGGCACTTGAATCGTGTTCGCTGTAACCAAGCCGTTTTGTGTGCTTAAAGACCTCATTTGTGATTGCGGTCACAGGCATCGATTGGTCCAAATTTTCCGCCATGCTTAGCACAAGGCGCAGATCCTTTTGCATATGACTCAGCGGCTGTTGGGGGTTGAAGTCTCCCTTCGCCATTTCTGTAGATGTGTAGAAAAGAAATTTATATTAAATTCGTATACAAAGTAGAGTAATATCCATTTTAAAAGCATGTTTTTACGTACCTTTGCCTTTAGCTAATAGTAATTGGGATTTCATTGATGTCAATTCAAATATGTCAATAATGTCTTTTAATGAAATTGAAAAACGGTCGGCTAGAAGTAACAAAATATTGTGGATATTAATATATTATATGTATTTAGTCGGGTTGATAACTGTAAAGCAAAAGTAAAACTCACCCAATGCTAAGGCCTCAGCTAGTCCAACCAAACTCACTCCCACTATCGTTTGCAGTATTAAATTTACTTTGCAAGCATTCCCAACTTCTGCTAAAATTGGGTGAAGGCATTTTAGGAAACATATAGACAAAGATAAAGTTGCACATTAAAATAAAAACAAGTGCGGAATTATTACGCTACAATATTGCATAGTAGATAATGATCACAATTCAAATGCCAGAATGAATGGGTTAATTGTAAGCATTGAAAACAAGTGTATGAAACTTACCGCCCAAAAAGAATGTGTTTTTAGCAATGGTTTTGAAGCAGGAATGACAATCTTCAAACACTGAACGGTCACCACCGGCAAGAATGATAAGCATACCATCTTCCGCCTCCTGTCGGGTGCCGTGGATCTGCAAGGGAACACGAAAAATGTTTGCTATACTTCCTTGACACAGTATTCAAAATTATGTCTTACTTGCACTTCCAAATAGCGCCCGCCTGCTGATTGTATGCCCTCAGCGATATCTTGCGAGGTTTCGGGATCTATTGTGGACATTTCGACGTATGCCTTGCCATTCATGTCCTTCACGCCCAATACGCCACAGTTGCCAAATACAAGCTGTAATAAGACCAAATTTTCCCATTAGAATTTTAAAATACTTACCAAAACTTTTTACTTAAAAAAAAAAACAACTTACATCCTTTGATGCTTTAGGATCCGAGACACAACAGAAGATCACGTCTGAGACTTCAACAACGTCCATGGGTGTACCTTTGACATCGGCTCCAGCTTCGGCAAATGGAGTACACTGAAACAATCAAATTAAGCTCCTGATTTAAAAGTAATTTGGGATACATTGCAACTTAAATTTCATTTAATACAGATATAATTTTTAGTTTTCAGATCGTAATTTTCCTACTAATATACTTTCCAGAAAAAATCGTTACACGAAGCTTCATCCTCTTAATTTAAGGAACTCTTTTTGTACAAACTTCGTAATTTGCAAACCGTTTTATTGGAAATATCTGTTGTTCCAGCTTACAAAACAAATATAGGATTCTCTAAATGGTGAGTTCTATGTAAAGAAAACAAGCTTGTTACCATATCAAAAATGGGTTTAATCCAATCGCATGAGAAACTTTGCTTCCTGAATGAAAAGATTTTCAGCATATCAAAATCTGTAAGAATTAATTACGCCTTCAAATTCCACATTTTTCCCCTCTAAATATCTACTGAACATTACGCACTTTTCACAAAAGGCTTATGGCCCTAATATTAGTCGGCGTAAAGCTGAAATGGGAGTGTCTATTTCTATAATTGGGGATGCAGCGGTCATGATCATCGTTAGGTAACGGTAATTCGTACAAACGAATGTTCAGTATTTGAGAAACAGAAGAAGAGCCCTTAAGAACACTTACCTTCGACATTGTGCGATTCCATACGACCACTTTATGACCGGTACATAGCAGATCTTTGACGATGGTCGAGCCCATTATACCCAGACCGAGGAAGCCGAATGTCAGTTGAGATGGTGTTATGTCGCGTTCGGCTAGCGTTTGAGAGCGCGCATTCATATCGATTGCTTGCGCTTCGGGACGCGAAACCACCGGCCGATCGAGCAGAGCAATCGAGTTGATATTTCGTCGCGATGTGCTACCAATGTGCGCTAAAGCATCGGTATTTATTTTGCGACGCGACGGTGGAGTTGTCGTCGACTTCCGGTTTATGTAATCATTTAGATCCTCCAATGCACCAACAGAAGAATTGCGTTTACGTTTGGCGCTACTATTTGCCGTCTGTGAGGAGCGGCGACGCTTTGTGGATGACTTTGTGGCTACCCCACCAGCCGATGATTTTGCTTTGACTGCAACCACAGCGCTTGATTTGGCTTTTGGTGTGCGCTTGACAGGTGTCTTATATGGTGGTGGTACTTCTTCTAAATCGACCGCAACATCACCGGTTATAGTTTCTACACCGTTGTCCGCATCATCGGCGCCGCGCATGTCGTTTGTTGTGTCATCATCAGTTAGACCGTCCCGTATCTTATCGAAGTCCGCTTCGGTGGAATGATTACTGATCGTATTTTTGTTAACCTCCGCATCGACTTCTGTGGGATCTTCAATGTAGGCATTTATATCAGCCATCGCTTGACGGAACGAGTTCGGTTTATTAACCTTTGCCAATTCGGGCTTCCACGGACCTTCGAACGGTTTGATATTGTTGGTTTCGATCCAAGCGCTGGGGGAGTAGTCACAAAATGTTCATTAACATTAAATAAAATATAATCAAAAGATTAGAAGATAAGATATTTTAATAAAAAAAAAAAAAAAATTGTTTTATTATAGTAAACCAATACAAATATCTTATAAATAAAATCTTTTTGCTTTCTAATGGAAATAAAATACAGTGGAATCTTTCTAGTTCGTAAATTTGACAACGAGCAAATATTAATAGTGAATGACAAAAACAAAATCCCACCATCTCGTATACAAAAACAAATATATACTTGGACACTTCAATAAAGATTTTTTTCATTTAATTTTAGTATCCGGCACAATCGTTTTCTTAATTAATAATGTGAACCAATAAATTCGTTTGTTCGGTGTATTTTTCACGCATGAAATGTAGAATTTTTTTCTATGAAAATTCGATTTGGAGTTGTTGGGATTATACTGCATTTTACTTGGGTTCATTTTTTAAATCAAACTTACCGATCTTAGGCGTATTTTGCCACTACAAACTATTTTAATCGATGGTAAAAATACTCACAAGTTTCGTGTTCCAAAGAAAAATACACTTTTTGTATTAGCTTTGCGCGGCTGATTTAGAAGATCAATGGACGGTTCAACAATCTACAGGAAGGAATTCGAATTGTATATATATTACAATATTATAAATACATTTTTCATTTTTGGTTAATTTCAAATTTTGTATGTGACAGTTCATAAGAACGACAGTGCGAAAAGATGAATAAGTCGAGAAGACACATTTTTATAGTCATTATTAATTGACATTTAATATAATGTCTTGAAGTAAATAACGGCTTACATAGAAGTCACGCATTAAAGTATTCCTAATGACACAGGAAAAAAGTTTATTCCTGCAAAAGTAGTTATTTTTAGGCATTTCCATAACATTTATTTCTGCATATTACAGCAGTTGCCATGCTAAGTAACACTCCTAATAAATGTTGCAGTTCCGTAACCTTGTTTGCTATGCATTCTTTTGATGAATATACTTTGCTGCTTTAATATGCTGATTATTTTCACGTTAAATCCTGTCTGGGCCTGGGACCGAAAGTTCTGCCAGTAAGGTTAATTGATAAGATTGCAGGCGTTGCTGACAACGCTCTAGAGCCCTAGCAGCAATTGCAGCAGAAACTTAAAACACCAAGCATGAGACATATGGTATATATGACGAAGCAACACAAGCAAACACAGCGGAAAACAGCTTTGGCAGCTACGAAACAATCGGCCAGCCACTTAGTGCGGTAAGGCAAAAGTACAGTCAAAATAAAACTCAATATGATTGCACTGAGCTGGGGTGGTGCTATGATTCTGATCCAAAGGCAGGTTCAGAAAATTGTACTTACCATTGCTGGCCATGGAGTGAAGCCTTTCATTTTTGCCCTGAAATCGAAAAAAAACACGATAAATATGTTAAATCAATAAATAAAACTATTAAGGAAGATTTAATAATTATTAAGCACCGATACCCAAGTCACCGATTTCCACTACTTGTATCTTGCCGACACAGGAAAAAAATGCGCGGGAAAATTTTATGTACTATATATATCACACTTGCCTTCGCCTCTTAGTGGAAGGTAGTGGCGGAACGGTGACAAGCGAAGTATAATAAAGCTATCTATGCCCTTCGAGTAGCACCAGACCGCAAGGATGTGACAACGTAAGCAAACCTAAGCAATGCTTGGAAAAGCCATTCCTAATGGCTTGCATGCTTCCTAAAAGCCTTGTAGTAATCTACTAGCA
Source organism: Anastrepha fraterculus (assembly GCA_037575425.1). Taxonomy (NCBI): domain Eukaryota; kingdom Metazoa; phylum Arthropoda; class Insecta; order Diptera; family Tephritidae; genus Anastrepha; species Anastrepha fraterculus. The sequence goes on along the minus strand of JAYXIM010018045.1, from coordinate 51,467 downwards.
GGTATATTTTTAATAACTTCGCTCAAGTACTTAGGATTAACAAGAGTAGGCCGATGTTTTGAATTTTCTCATATGCGATGCCATCCACGGGAATTTGTTCTCATTATTTCCGAGTTTTCAATTAGTTTTCTAGGTTATGTGCGCTATTTCTTACTTCTCCCTATTCATTCTCCAATAATACTCGGCTGCCAATTGGAATTTGTCTGATTTGCTTTAAAATTTTCTTTCTCCCCCAACAATTTTAATTTTACACTTACCAAATCAAGTCCTTCGGCTTGTAATTGAAAAATTCTGTTGAATCATTGCTAGGCAATGATAATTTTTTGGCTTTCGACATTTCAACAATGTTATCGATTCTGAATTGGAAACTTATTTTGCCGCCGTTTGAGAGTTATTTTTCACTACACCGAAAAATAGTAATCTACACGTAATACTCCACAATATATTAATTTTTTGCACGATTGACGTGCTGGAATACACATAAAATATGGTTAACGCGTTATCACAATTAGAATCCACCAAGCGATCTCTATTTAGACTAAAAATTGCAAGGTTAAAATGTGAAGAAAACTATGAGAAAAAATTAACGCAACCACGACGATGCGTTTCACTATGGTCGGCCGTTGAATTTCGTTACTTCTTTCCTTCTTTTTCGCCGTCAAATTTGTGAAAACAAAAATGGCGTCGAAAACAACAATTCAGCCAAATGCTGAATTGCTGACAGTGCGCGATTATGGCGACATCTAGAAGAAGGCATAATGAAAGTGGTGATTGACTGGACTAAAGTTCCTACAGAGGGCGACATGTTTTGAACATTCCCGGTAGTATTCATATAAGGACAGAATTTTTCGTCTTATTTAAATTTATTGGAGCTTCTGTATAAATACAAATAAATGCATAAATAAAGCCGTATTTCACGCGCATATGCGTCTGAGCTTAAAATTTGTATCAAGCAATAAGCGCACAGTTTTATATGCGTTTATGCAATAGTTGCGGATGGCTTCGGTGCTTCCAAGTTTCTTATGTAGTTTTCGGCTTTTTGCAACCTGCTTTGTCGAACGTAAATATTAAACGCAATCTCCACAAAATATATAGATGTACATACATACGTTGATATAATACAGCACACTTTTGGAATTCTGAAGACAATTAAGATATACATATAGTATGTGTATATGTATGTGTATGTGTATTTATCAATACATTAGTTTGTTCTTATTTTATTTCTTACCGCTTGCATTTTTCAGTTCGAAATTTACTTCAGTGAATATTGATTTGATATTAGGCCTCTTCTATTCGCCAGTTGCGCGCTCGCTATCTCTACACTCGATTAACTTGACGAAAAATTTGCATGCGAAAGCAACAACAAATTTATCGAGTAAGATTCGCCGCTAGCGAGTATAGCTATAGCTCATTAGGCCGCACTGCCTTACCAGCACATGAAATTTAAGGCAGCGTTGCCGACATATGTTCATTTGCTTCATCTATTCGCCACTTGCTAAGTCTTGGCGAAAAAAGAGGCCTATTATATTTGTTGAGCAATGATACCAAATATTTTTATGGATTATAGACGCGGTTTTTGTTTTTTTTTGCTGTAAGCGCAGATACATACATACATATTCGTGTAAAACAAACCGACTTTGGTTAACTATTTCAATAATAAAAATGCAAAGGGCAAATGCGCGATGAAAATAAACCTTGGCAAATAATGTCTAGTATTGCCACTTACTGCAGTCCTCTTTAGTCCATCTATAAAGTGTCCACACATTTTATAATTTGTTGGTTCATGGAATTTAAGAAGGAAAAAATGTTCACTATATATTAAAATATTATTTTATATGAGAAAAAAAGCATATCTTACCGAATAAAAAAACTCGTATTTATAGTTAAAAAAACCCCCAGATAAATAACAAATCGAAATAAGGACGCTACCAAAAAAACGTATATTGGTACCCACTATGTATATATTGACTAATTTTGATAAATTTTGGCACTCGAGCTGTAAACTAGATAATTACAAAAAGAACAATCATCGTAACATACGTACATATCTCTTTCTAAAACCTTTTTTTGCATGCCATTGTATAATTCCACAAATGTTATTATACTCATATTATTATTAAAAAAAAATAAATTCTTCAAAATGTAATTACAGTAGAAACTCGAATTTTGTAGACCTCGATATTCCCGACGCAATTTTTGTCACTGCGCTCAGTTCTTGCGACATTAGCAAATTTTTACCTCGATACTTCCAACCTTTTTTTGTTCTATTTTTCTCTTTGCTCTTTTTACGTTGTATTTTTGAGAATAAATTTAGGGGAAGTACCGTCTAATTGAAATGCTGATGAAATGAGGGATTTGCGTTAAGTTTTGCATGATGTGGTCTCATAATGGCAAAGACAAAATTTACGTAATATGGTTTCGTTAACCATTGAACCATTTACTATAAGATGTAACCAAGTTAGCGAACATTTAGCATCCCTTTTTCATGTATTTATTTATTTTTATCACCATTTTCATTCATTTGCAGATATTTTTACATACACACATACATATGTACATATAAATGCACATTTTAATTTTCATTGAAATAATAATTCGTTACACAAATTTTCTAAATTTAATGGAATCTCGCTAACTAAAAACTAATTAAAATTAATTGGAACTTTTCTTTCTGTAGTTTTGGAGTTTCAGAAGATATTCGGAGTGTCTCGACAAATGCTCGTACAAAATATTCACGTCCAGTTCATTTTCCTTTGGGCCGCCATACTACAGATAACAAAATCAATAAGAGAGAGAAAGAAGGAGAACATCGAATTAAAGATAAGTACATACATATATGAAGAAATTTCAATATTTACGTAATTGCTTAATTTTATTAAAACTACAGGGTGCGCCAAATAAGAGCTGCTAATGTTAAGCACAAATAACTTTTTTATTTTTTGACATATTTATTTTTCTCTTTTTGTAGGTTATAATTGAATTGTTGGAAATTTATTATGGAACCCTACCGCAAGACCACCAACAACAACTACAATACGCTATTCCTTTTACACAATTAGCCACACAAATTGATTTTTTAAATAATGTTTTGATGTCGGATGAAGCGCATTTCCATTTAAATGGTCATGCCAACAAACAAAACTGTAGATTGTGAGGCTCTGAAAATCCAAGGGCAACACACCAACATCAGTTGCACCCATCTAAATGTACTGTTTGGTTCGGTGTTATGGCCACTAGAGTTATCGGTCCATATTTCTCCGAAAATGAGGATGAAACGCCGGAATCGATTTCAGGAGCTTCTTACAGAACATTGATTGTAAATTTTTGCGGCCAATGGCGGAGCAGTATCCTAATTTGTGGTTTCAACAAGATGGAGCAACTGCGCATACTGCTAGTAGTAGCAGTAGTAGCATTAGTAGGTATAATTTGGCCCACCCTGTATATACAGTGCACTCTCTCTGAAGCGGACACCTCGGACTGAAAAATGTGCGTCCTTATGGGAAGTGTCCGCTTATGAGAAAATTGTAAAAAAAGCTAATAAAGTTATGGGAGAGTTGTCCGCTGAAGAGGGAAACATTTTAAAAATTTCCTAAGGATTTGTGGTACTGAAAAAAGCGTCCGCTTATGGGAGGTGTCCGTTAGGAGAGCGTACACTGTACCTAAATATGTATATATAAATAATAAATGAGTGCGTAAACGTTTGTATACTTTAATTCCAATATCTTAAGATGTCGCACTTAATGGACTATTTGCTGTAGTACGTCAATTTTCCTAAATTTCTTAAGAGCCAATCTTTTTAAATTGGGAGAATACTATTAAGCTTAGAAATATGTCTTATTTTGTATTTTCCGAAGTATAATGAAGTGGCAGAGCCTTTCTAGCACTTCTTGGGCGAGTGTCCAGCACAGTCAAGAACGGATTTCAGATTTCGTCGAAATACCAGAAAGCTATTAGCAGACAGAGTAAAATCCGTTCGCAATAAAACGCTCCCTCTAACCCATCACTTATAAAGGTTTATGGAAGGTCCATTAGCGGACACATTTTTCAGTCTTTTAGTGTCAAATCATAATAATGGTATTTTATGGCTACTTGAAAGCGCGCCATTTTTACGTACCTCAGCAGGCAAATTCTCGTAACCCACCATATTTCGCAGCTTATCGAAATTCTTGCCATCGTGGATGTGTATCTGTATGTGAGTAAATTAATTAAAGGGGTATTGAATAAAATTAGAAAAACTAAGTAGTAACAAGCCATAATTCGTCATTAACTTACTCGTTCTTTGAACTCTTTGCTAGCGAAGGACATCATCAAATTGGTGGTGGCATTCAAAATCATGCCCCTCTGCATGACATGAACGATGCGTGACACGAATGGCATTACATCATTTTTGGCATTTACCATTTTGGCCATGGCAGGTGAGGCAAATCGCAAAAAACGTTTATTGGTGCTAATTAAATAAAAGTTTAAACCCACAATTAAACATATAAATTTATTAGTATCCATATATGTAAATGGTGGCAAAATTTAAAGTAGTCAAATCACTTTTTAAGCTAAAGTGTGAAATTATTGGTGAATTCGAAAACGAAATGGTGTTTTTATTTCTGAACAATAAAATATGGAAATGTATTTTCTTCTAAAAACAATCAGTCATTTTATAATAATGAAAGATTTAAAGTTCTGTCATTTGTTAGATTTTATCAAAATATATATAAACTTATACCGCACATCCGATAGCCGAAGCATTATAAGTCAATAGCTCCAAAAATACTGTCGTGAATTAAAGAGACTTGGTGACAAATGAAATTATATTTAAATTTTGAGTTTGCTAGGATTTTATTGCAAAAGAAGTTCTTGTGTGTGAACTCATGAGCGTTCTAATGAAAAATACTTCACATTCGGAAGTCGATATTGCCACTTTTGGCATCATTACTGCATGTAGCCTGTCTCTAATAGAATTTGCCAGCTTTTCAGTCATGGCAGAAGTAATATTTGCCAAAGTTTATATACGAGAGCTTCTGCTGGTGGTATCCCTCTCATAAATGTTCCATGAGATTGAGATCTGAAGTTTGTGGATGCTGAGGAATTGTATGTTTCATAGTAGGAAGCAGCAGTTCTTTCACCAAAAGGATGTTTGTACATACTTACGCATCTTTTGCGTTAATTTTCTCAGTAAAAGTAAAGACTCGAGGCAAATTCTTCAGCTGCGGAGAGCAAATTATTTCTGTAAATATCTGAATTGCGTTTTACTCAACTTTTCATCCAAAAACCCTATTTTTCGGTATTCTGAAAGCTTTTTTATATAACATCTGGCACATTTCAATCCAGAGAACTGTGGTAGTATATGCAACCGAGCGCTTATAATTCTTTCACAAGATTTAAAAAAAAAAAATGTTAAGATTTTGGTTTCTTTTGACATCACATTTTTTTCATTTCCCGACAATATTTACATACATACATATGATTGTACCAGTACATGCAACATACCCACTCAAATCGCTTATGATTGTGATTCCATATTTCTGCGCCTGCGGTAGAAGTAAAATAGATTCGAGAATCAGATCATCCATTTCGATAATATCGTAGATGTAATTGGGGAATGTCTTAAAGGCATCGACTGCAATCAGCATAGATGAAATTTTATTTTAAATTAAATGTATTGGAAAATTCTAAAATATGTTTACCTGTTTTTGACACAAAGATCACACGCCCATCCTTGTCCGGCTTGGGCATTATGTATTTGCTGAGCGTCTGATAGATATGGTCTCGAAAATAAAGCACCGGGTGATGTGCCAGCCAATCGGGATTGTGCTGCTTAAAATCATAATACCGAATAATTGCGTCATAGGCGCGTTTTGCTTCCCAACCGCCGAAACTGAGGAATTTCGAGAGGAACACATCATCGGTGCCGATCTCGAGTTCATTTGAGGCTAGTTTGGAGTTGTAGAAAAATGTTGTAAGAACTCGTTAAGTAATGAAATAACAAACAAAATCAAAGGGTCGTCTAGATATTTATCTGCTGTACTTATACAAAAGGAATTGATATTTTTGAAGATGTTTTGGTGTTGATGTTTTTACGCCTTCTGGCATTATTTGCTTATTTTTAGGCCTTCCAAACACAATTTATTAGTTGCTATTTTTCTTTATTTAAGTGTTGATATTTTGCTAAGAAGATCTCAGCGCATGCGAGATTTGTTGTTCGGTTTTTCTCAGAGTTATTTTATGCTCTCAAAAAATATTTATTTGAGGTGTCGTGATCTTATTTTCGTATTTTCTAACGTCGTTTTTTATCGTTTTAAATATCATATATATATATAATATATAATTGGCGCGTACACCCTTTTTGGGTGTTTGGCCGAGCTCCTCCTCCTATTTGTGGTGTGCGTCTTGATGTTATTCCCCAAATGGAAGGACCTATAGTTTCAAGCTGACTCCGAACGGCAGATATTTTTATGAGGAGCTTTTCCATGACAGAAATACACTCCGAGGTTTGCCATTGTCTGCCGAGGGGCGACCGCTATTAGAAAAATGTTTTTCTTAATTTTGGTGTTTCACCGAGATTCGAACCTACGTTCTCTCTGTGAATTCCGAATGGTAGTCACGCACCAACGCATTCGGCTACGGTGGCCGCCATAGTTTTAACCAAATTTTATTAACATTCTCGCTGGCATAGAAAGTTATTCTTCTTTTAATTTCAAATTCTTAAATTTTATTCTACATCATGCACTTGGACATTTTCATTTACAACCAGGCTGTCTCAGAATATTCACATTGTCCTATTTGCTTATTTTTTGTTTTTTGTTTCTTTTATTTCACTCACTTTCCACTAAGTCGCGCAGTTGCTGTATTTTCTCCAACTGCTCAGCAGTGTGTTCAAATTTTGTTGACAATAATATTTGCATTTTACTTGGAAAAACTTTTATAGTGCACGCACGCGCCTTCGCCAGAAGCTGTCTGAGTAATAAGTTAACTTGATTTCTTAATTTCTGTTTTATGTTTAGTACACCTGCCGCTCGTTGTCGTCCGGCGACGCTCGTCGATGTTTTAGCTGTCAATTAAATGTGTCTCATAAGCGCGTTTGTTTATAAAATGTAGCTCCGTCGTAAAGTGGCCACAGGTGTGGCGCTACATGGAAAAGTGTGGGTTGTGTTGCGGTGAGATGTAGCAATTGGAGCGAAGAGTGGATGGATACACTTGACATTTTTCTAACATTTAAGCGAAAATTCAAAATTATTTAAACGTTTGGTTCATTTCCTTTACTTTCCATGAAGTTACAGGCCAATGGGTTTCCCTCATAAAAGTAATATTTAAATTCAAATACGCGAACGAACTAATATCGCAAACGGTAGCTTTACCACATTGGTTTGCACTCGGAGGTTTGCCCTCACCCAGCCCCGGCGGTCACACGCTTACAATTACTTATGTATATTTTTTTATTATTTTCTTTTCAATGTAAAAAATATTAGTATATTTTCATACTAATTCATTGGTTAATTATTCTTCTTGTCACAAAAATGACTGATCGTAGCGTGAAAATATCAAATTCACTTTGACCTTCATTTTAAAAATTTTGCATATTCTGATACGAGTTAACGTGCGCCTAATTGTTCTAATATGAATTTTTAAGTACATCTTTTTTTGCTATTGCGTCAAATCATAAATTTGTAGTTGCGTATTTCGCAGGTGCAAACTTTGGAAATGGTGATTAAAGGGGACTCACGGACTTTCTTAGACTTTGGCCACTGGCTCAACTTTGACTGCCGCGCTATAGAGACAAATTAGAGGAGCACGTGAATAGAATAGACGTTTGGAAGCAATAAACTTGCAGTGACAGCTATAAATTTTATATTAAGGGGGCAGATACCTGTAAACGGCCATTATTTCCCTGATTTTCATTAAAATTATTTAAAATGAAGAAGTCAGTATATTTTTTCAAAATTGGCATACAGTTTATTTATACATTAAAATAATATAAACTATTGTTTTTATTTGAATCATTTAAAATGGCGGATGCACACTCAATTCTGCCAGGAAAGTCGCAGTGGGGCATCTCAATCGGCGGGCATTGTAGCATCGGCTTCGGTGACCTGAATACAAACAACTAAAAAAATTTTTGTTTATTAATGTCATAATTCCTATATGAATTAACAATAAATGGAAAAAAATCGCGGATAAAATGCTTCAAAAAAAAAAAAAAATGAATTTTGGGGCGAATTTTCCTACTACGAGTATTTTTGCTTCGAGAAAATAATTTTTTCGAAAAATTTTCGAAATGTAAATTCATATAGAAAGTAATATCATAAAAAAGATGTGTGCAAAATTTCAGGGAGATCGGTTAATATCTTTTCGAGATATCGCATACGCCAATTCGAAAAATATAGTTTTGAGAAAAAATGCGTCTAAAGTTTGAATACAACGTAACTATACCTCTCCCAGCGCTCGAACGCAAAGAATAGAGACGTCACGGTTGACGATCTATAATATAAGAAATACTTAAATTTACGCTCTAAAAAATTTTTGACATTTTATGAGAGAATTTTTTTTTCGAAATTTTACAGGTATCTGCCCCCTTAAATATAAAAAATATCAACTTTTTGTTTTCAAATAAACATTCTTTGGTCTCCTGAAAAATTAGCCGAAGGCCTTGGCAGTCAGTTCTGATTTCGTAAATGTAATAGTTATTAATAATTATTACTCTTTTAAATAAATAAACAAACAAATATACAAATCTGCGCATTATATTCTATTTGGTTTGGATGCCGAGACATGCATTTCCCAAAACAAAATCAACATATTCTAAAATGTTACTTTCAATGGCATAGTTTACGAGTCTAAGTGAGCCACTGCATTAGCATACAAAACACGAAATTTTGAAAACTCTACGTTTTGTGGCTAAAAAACCTCAACCGTTATTGAATGTTATTTTGTTTATACAGCAAAACATGCCGCCGAATAAATAAATAACAGCAGCAATCAAAAAAGTAAAACTAACAACAACAACCTTGCTAACAGTAATATGTGCTGGGCAAAAGAGAATACTAATATTTGCCCGACTAATTAATTTGCACGACACGTTGAGGCGACAAATCATCGCCGGCACCCTCGCGGCATCCCTAGCAGTCACCGTCACTGGCGCAATCGCGAACGTCATTTGTGTGTATTTAGCATGCTGAGGCTCAGGTCAGGGTTTGAAATCCATATTCATGTTTTTTTTTTTTTTAATATTTTTGTTGTGTTTTTGCATTTACAGCTCTTTTAATTACAATGGAATACAATGATGCGTATGTATGTATGTTTGTTTACTAAATGTCTACACGATTATGAATCATTTCTGCTTTACAAAATTAAAGCATTTTTGTTTTCGCTTTGTACGCCATATATTTAATATGTTGCGAATAATTATATGCATGTGTGTGTAAATCTTTACGTATGTGTGCAAATGGGGAAGAGTTGGTGCGGTCTGTTGGTGGATTTGAGCGCAATGTTTAAATATGGAACCGATGAGTGAGTTTTTTATTTACTTTTTTTCTTTCAAATAGTTATTTTTTACATTTGTTGTTTTTTTTTATTCTATTCAATTACAACTTGTCAGGGGACATGTTTAGCATTTTGCCACATTTTTTGTGGGCGATCGCCCGAAGGAAAGGGGCCCACACCCTTCAACTATGTGACCATTTGGAAAAAGTGAAGCATATCGGCCGCTCAATAATCACTAAATCGTTAGAAGTTTTAAGTTAACTGATGTTATACTCGCGCGCAATTTTGAAATTATCGCTAATATTATCAGTAAAAATATTAATATTTTTAAATTCGTAGTTGACATATGCTTCTGGTGAGCTAAGATATGCACTTTTTAACTAACTTAAAAGAATTATAAATATTCCTATATTTTCTAGAAGAAGTATAGTTCTAAGGTGTGCAGGAATAGAGCCAAGAATAAGAAAAAGAAAAAAGGAAATTGTTTCTATTTCCATATAGTATTTCAATGATTCGTATGACTTTAGCCTTAAATAAATCGTGTGGAAGTGCAAGTGACTCATAATAAATTTTTCCGTTGTGTACCATTTACATGGAGATTCCTTTGGTAGAGAAAAATTAGGAGTAATGAGGACTTTATTTGGGCATCTTTCAAAAGTGTTTGAAAAAATATTCCTTGTCAGATTAGACGAAATTCTGATAGAAAAAAATATAATACCAAGCCATCAATTTGGATTTAGACGACAGCATTCAACTGTGCAAAAAGTCCACAGAGTTATAAACACTAGATACTAGATGATAATAAAAGGTTCTGCATAGCTGTCTACCTATGTAGATATTGCAAAAGCTTTTGACAGGGTGTGACATAAAGGATAAATATTACCACGGAATCACTTCACCATTCTCGAAAGATACCTGGAAAACCGACAATTTTTTATAAAGTTTGAAAACGAATGCTCAACCATGATGCAAATGACAGCAGGTGTGCCCCAAGGTAGTGTCCTAGGCCCTCTATTGTACCTGATATTTACAGCATATATACCGATCCCAACAACAAAAAATTGCCAGATTCGCGGATGACACGGTTTTAATGGCATCAGATAAAATAGAAAAAAAGCCACTGAGATTCTTCAACAAACAATAAATGACACTGTATCATGGCTAGATAAATGGGGAATAGAAGTCAACAAAGATAAAAGGGTGCAAGTAATATATACAAACAGAAAGCCTAAGAAACACAAAGTAACAATAAAAAACAATGAAATAAAAATCCTTCCTAGTGCAAAGTACCTTGGCATAACTATAGATGAAAATCTAAATGGGAAACGACAATTAGAAAACAACCGAAATGAAATCAAAAACAAGTTCAGACAACTATACTGGCTGTTGGCTAAAAATTCAAAACTAAGCCTTAACAACAAAGTAGTGATATTATATATAAATCTATAATCTCACTCATTTGGAAATATGGCATAGAAATCCGGGGCACAGCAGAAAAAAAAAGAATCAAAATAATTCAAAGGACGCAATCTAAAATACTTCGAACAATAACAAAAGCAGGCTGGTATATTCCAAACGACAACAAATGCGCAAACTACCGCAATTGGAAAAATTGGGAAAACGAAGATTAAAATAAAACGATTAACTCCAACAGAACTCACAATATAACAAAACAAAAAAAGAAGAAACAAAAAATATAATTACAACACTTAGAAAATACTATAATGTAGCATAATCTGAAGCAAAATTGAATGTTTATCTAGCATTGGTTGGAGAACCAAGAATTCCTATACTACTTAAAAAATAATTAACTATTGTTTAAATTTAACAGATTGTAATTTAAAAAGGGGAATAATAAAAAAATGAAGGATTTGTAGGAAAATAGCTCGTGGATTTTCCGTGAATTTTTGACCAAGAACGAAACGAATACCTTCTAACAGCCTTCCTATTCACCTGATATGGCTCCTTGAATTTTTTTTCTGTTTTATCGAGTCAAAAACCTATTACGGAGGACGCGTTTTAACAGCCGAAAGAAAAAAATGGAAAAATTGAAGACGGGGAGTAATGGAAAAATTAAAGATGGGAGTTCTTTGAAGGAGCTAATATCACTTTTGAGCAATAAAATTGTAATTTGAATTTTCTGAATCTATTCTGAGAACTTTTTGGTCAAGGCGGTGAAATTAGCATAAAAGGTGGTTGTATATATTTATTACTTCCAAGTCATATTTAACGACAGGACGGGATACATTTTTTTCTCATAAAATTTTATTTATTTAATGGAAAGAGAAATAATTATAAATAATAATTCCACTTAGATATAAAGCGCTGGCTGCCAGGGCCTTCGGCTTATTAAATAAAATCTTAGTCCATTTGAGATTGAAATATTAAATAAGAAAAAAAAATTCCATACAAAAGTCCATCAGAATAGAAAAGTATTATTATTATTATTATTTTTATTAAAATTAAGAAACAAGCAAAAGTATATATTTTCTTTCAGTCAATGTATAAATAAGCAAAATAAAGTGTAAACTCATTTCATAACAAATTTAAATTACATTCTCATTTCTTACCTTAGGGAATATGTCGTTCTAGGAATATTTATGTATTGATTAGACAACGACCAACGCCGATTTATAAGGCCGAACCGCTCTTCGTGCAAGGGTCAAAGTAATAAACAAACAATAAATTTTATAAAAAAATTTAATAAATAAAAAAAATTAATAAAATTTTATAAATTTAAACGACCTGTATTTCTATTATAAAAGAGCAAGAGGTGTATACGTTTCCAAGATATAATATTAATATCAACTATGAAGTATTATCTTACACTTTTAGTTAGGGGTTTTCAGTAAGAGCGCTTCAGTGTTTGAACTTTTTTGAATAAAACACAAACGGTTTGACTTTTTTAACTAATTTTTTTTTATTATCGAGTTTGAACATATACATTTAAGTATGACATTCGATTTCTTTTGCATGACCACCGCGTACACGTTTTACAAAGTCCAATCGTTGAACCCAATTTTCGACCACTCCTTTGCATAAATCGGCCGAAATTCCAGCAACTTCGCGTTCAATATTGGCTCTGAGCTCACAAATCGTCGCCGGCTTGTTACTGTAGACCAATGACTTCACATAACCCCAAAACGGGACGGCTTGTTAAATGGACCGTAAAATGGCCGTAACGCTCTTAAATATGCGAAAAATAAAAAATATTGCGTCGTTCGCCCTCCCTATCGGAAAAAAGTTGAAGCGCACCTATTGAAAAACCCTATATTTAATGTGCACAGGTAAACAATTTTATATTGAAATGTAGCTAATCGGCATTTTTAGCTTGCAAGCGGCATCATATATCGGTATAGAGCTGATCTGCAGCATGAAAGGAGGAACAGACAAGTTTTTCTAACAAAAAATGTAGGCTTTCATGGCAGTATTCAAAAAATGGTATAAATACTAAATTATAATCTATATAAATATTGGGTTGGTAACTAAGTAATTGCCGATTTCCCTCATAGATGGCTTCAGTTGAATTTTTAGGTTTGCAGACGTAGTACAAATTTAAAACACATTTTGTTATTTGATAGTTGGCAATTCAGCTGTCAATCAGTTAAAAAAGTTTTTCGATCGGTTGAAAGTTTTTTCGTTTGGCGTTCGTTGAAAAATGGAAAATCAAAAGGAACATTTTCGTCATATTTCGCTTTTTTATTTTCGCAAAGGGAAAACCGCATCGTAAGCTCATAAAAAGTTATGTGCTTTGTTTATGCTGACGAAGCCTTAAAAAATGACAGTGTCAAAATTGGTTTGTCAAATTTCGTTCTGGTGATTTTTCACTCAAAGATGAAAAGCGCTCTGGTCGTCCAGTTGAAGTTGATGACACCCTGATAACTGGCGATGAAAAATGGGTTATTTACAACAATATCAAGCGGAAAAGATCGTGGAGCCGGGTAGGTGAACCAACTCAAACAACATCAAAAGCTGATATTCATCAAAAGAAGGGTTTGTTATCAGTTTGGTGGGATTGTCTACTTTGAACTCGTACCACTCAACCGAACAATCAATTCTGATGTCTACATTGAACAACTAACGAAATTAAATAATGCAGTTGAAGAAAAGCGGCCCGAATTGACAAATCGAAAAAGTATCGTATTCCATCCTGACAATGCATCTTTGGCCACTCGGCAAAAACTATTGGTGCTTGGTTGGGATGTTAAGCCTCATCCACCATATGGTCCTGACCTTGCACCATCTGAATGGTAAAAATTTCAATAATGATGATGATGTCAACTCGTACCTGTTTCAGTTTTTTGCTAATAAAAACCAGAAGTTTTATGAACGTGGGATTATGATGCTGCCTGAAAGATCAAAATAGGCAATACATCACAGAATAAAGTTTTTAGTTCCATGAAAAAATTGTCTTTAATTTTCTAAAAAAAAAAATCCGCAATTACTTACTATTACAACACAATAGTTAAAAAAATTAAAAAAAAAAAAATAAAAAATAAATTAAAGATATGCTCAGCCCAAGTTCTGCTTTTTTGCCGAAATCGAACAGAATCCGAAATGAAATTCTATAGCCGAATACGAATTTCGGTTGCTCTCTAATACTGATTATCAGATAAATGAAAAGAAACAAGGTTTTTTAATTTAAGGCTTATACCGGCCATTTTTCATTTATTTTGCCGAATGCGATATTTCTTTTTTCTTTCTTGAACAAGTTTTTTGCCACTTTTCGCTGAATTTGCCATTTTCTTTCGATATTCACCCTTTTTTAGCATATTTTTTCTATTTTTAATTGTTCCTGTTTTCTTTTCAATTCTTTTCTCCACCACTTCGTGTTTTTGTATCCTCTTTTTTCCATCTGAACAGAAATTCAAGTTTCTAAATTCTTTACTTGCATTAATTATTCGCAATGTCGAAGGTGACAAACTTTAAAACATTATGCAATTTTGGTTAAGTCGAATTGAAACAAAATTGTTTATCTATTTTATTAGTCCGAGGTTACTTGGAGACGCTTGACTTTAAAGACCATTTTTTTGTTTTTGCCATTGTGTTAATGAAATTTGGGTACTCTACTCCTATTAACGACTCATAAAAAAGTGTTCAGGGATTTTAATTTTTGTTGATGTGGTTGATATTTTCATGGAAATCCCCATATAATTTTATTTCATAGCGTCTTTCAAGCCAGAGATTCATAGCATATACGTATATGAGTTTTTTTATCACCTGAGTTGCTATCTTTCGTGTTATTTTGTTTAATAAAAAGAGTGTGACGTACTTGACTACCAAAGGTTAAGTAAGGGTGAGCTGAACCTCTAATTTAATCGTGCGCCTTTTTAGCGCGAGATACGGCTTTAGGCCGTGTTCGCAAGCGCGATTCACAATAACTATACATCCCTGGCCACAAGCAATAATCGCCTAAGTTGAATTAAAAAAGGTTTTAGCTATATTAGCTGCAGTATTCTAGTAACAAAAGTAAGTAAGTTATTGGTAGAAACATATTAAACACATTATTGGGCGGTTATTGATTGGTCCGTTGGTATTTATTGTACTAGTAACTTAGTATTATATTTTATGTTTAAAGATATTTGAACAGCAAAGATTTTTACTCTCCATTATTCCACTTTTCCAATACTTCCATTTGGTTCCACCTGATTTCATTCAGTTTTTTGTAATTTCAATTGATATTTCGTAGCAACGTTGGCAACTCTACTCATATATAAAACACACAAGTGTTGCTTAGCTATTTTCTAATAAAATTGCAATTCATAATAAAGGAGCTATTGGCTGCTCACAAAATGGCTAAAACGATATGTTAAGAAAAAAAAAATGAAGATATAAAGAAAGCTCTTCTCCAAAAAGTGTGTACATTCGAGCAATAAAGCAATGCGTACAAAGAACACACAGTTCGAAGTCGTTTATACGAAGACAATATCAAAATAATTCAGAAAAAATGAAATGTCGCAGAAATTGCAGTGTGGAGAGCAATAACCAATGGAGCAATGACAGTAGCTGACTGCCATCGGTAGCAACAACAAAAAATGCCACAAACAGCAACATGTGGATGCAAGTTTTTGTACGAGCTGGAGTACGTGACTTAATAATGCGATACTTATGAAACGAAAAAAAGCTCCTTCATTGTGAAGTTGAACTGTAGCAAATGAAAATGTTTCCATCATTGGAGTGCACATTCATGCGAGCATTGCTCATAGCAGCCCCCCAACACAACTAGTAAGTGCCCACCCGCAGTAACACACACAAAGACACACTTTCATAAGTAAATAAATAAATAAATAAATAAATAAATTGTGGGTTTTGTTGCTGCTTTACGAGTTATGAACCGCTAGAGTTATTTCATGCATTATTATCGTCATTTTTAATATCTTCAAGATAGTGCACAACAACAACATCCCATCGAAATTTGTTATTGCTATGGACTAAGAATGATTTGAAGTTGCGAATTAAATTGGTAAATGAAAGGAATAACGGATTTTATTTCTTACTTGTGTGCATGTATGAGTGACACATGAACCACTAAGGCTTCAAATATTATATTTGAAGAGCGAACAATTATTTTTTATGGAAATATTCTATTTTCAGGTGAGTAGTGGGCTGTACTATTTCAGCGAATGAGACTTTAAAGCTTTAATAAGAACTCTTTAAAAAACAAATAAAAAAAGGAAACGAAACAAAAATTTTAGTTTTCTTATTTTTTCATGCCATAAGTACCCAGGAGGATAAGCTTAACAAATATTCCAATAAATGCATAATCATTATTGCCACGTAATTGAGTACTTTGGGGTATAATCCCCCGGTCAATGGATTTCCCTCATATATTTGTATATATATATATATATATATATATACATATATATATATTTAAAATATATATAATAATTGGCATTCACACCCTTTATTCGGTGATTGGCTGCGCTTGCTTTGCGATTTGTGGTGTGCGCCTTGAAGTTATTCCACAGATGGAGGGATCTAAAGTTTTACACGAGAGGCGACCACAATTGGAAGACACTTTTTCCATTATTTGGTGTTTCATGCCCGAAGATTCGAACTCGGACAGTACAGAAGGGTAGTCACGCCACACCATTCGACTACGGCGACCACCATTTCTTTATGAGTTAACGAAATTATACCACATAAAATCCCCATGAGCAGTATGTGGAAAAGTTTGAAAAAGAAATTGAAAAAATTCATACAAAAATCCCAGGAAAAAAATGAAGTAAAAACGAACACGCTGAATAATGCATCCCATATGACAATAATTTTAAATGAAGATTTCAATGAAAAACTTGCGAAGTTGGATTTGAAATGAGTAGGCCATTATGAACTGCCAACGCGTGGCCAAACGATCCCTTCTGATCTCTACAGTTAACAGCTGACGATCAATTAAATTTAACTTGTTGAAGTTTTATGCCTTCAAGTGAAATTCAATAGAGGTCTACGAAATTCACTGGAATATATTTTTCGCTCCGGAAACTCAGAACTTCTATATCTAAGGAATAAGGGCTGCCCTGCATGCACATGTGAGTGCATATTTGCGTTAGTAAAGTTCATTAATTAAAAATTTTAAATTTTAAAATTTAACTAAACTTTTTTTAATTAGCTCAAATTTGTTACTGAACTTTTTAGACCATTCAATACCATTACACATGAAGCGTGGGCCTCTAAATATAAATCCTAATTAAAATTCGAACCAGCAATTTTTCGTTGTGACTGTGGCTGGGCATGCGTTAACTGAAAATAGTTAGAAGAACAGAATATTTTTTCGCAGTGACCACAATTATTTGGGCGTGCCAAAAATTTAATGAGAAACCTATTGGAAATTTATTTTTCCGATTATCATTATTTTGTGGCATTTGAGTCTCATGGAGTATTAAAATTCTAAAGGGCAGCGCAGAACTCTCCATGTGGTAGTAACAAACTCATTGAGCTGTAAATATGTTGTCTGTGGCTGGCGGCCGTTTGAATCGCTTGGCTGGCCAGTGGCCACCAACAATAACGATCAATTGTATTAGTTGTATAATGTTTATTGCAATTGGCACTCGCAATTGCCAATTTAAATGACAACAACAACACCGAGAACAATGCAGCAACATTCATACTAAGTGCAACAATAAAAGCAGAGCTAATAACAACAAATTGCCGTAAAAACGTTTTTGTCTGTACCATAAAATTTGTTAATGAGTATAACTATTTTGCATAGAAATAAATTTTGTTGCATAATTACTTGGTAATAGTCCCTGGGGGGTAAGCAGGAAAATCTCTCTAAAACGTGCTATTAACGCCAAAGTACACTAAATATATACAATAGCTGTATGTATGTGTGTAATCGCTTTAAAATCGTTTAACACACAATTTATGTTGGGAAGGTTTATGGCAAATAAGTAGAAATATCTACTGTAGCTTGTAGTTGAAATTGTTTATTTAATTTATTGAACACATATTTTTTGATATTATTGTTGCGAAGCATAGTGAGCAAAGTATTTAATTCTAGAGAATAGTGCAATTTGTTAATTAATAAAGTTGAGTTACGAGTCTTAATCCAGATCAAATTTCTTTAGCTACGGAACATCGCACCAGACCACATCAAAGTTGTTATTTCACATTATGCCATTTCACAACGCTTCCCACTTTAAATCACGACATGATGTGCCCTTGAGATATATTGTTAACAAGTCACTTCAAATGGCTCTCTATAGCAAATCACATCGCAACATATCACAGCATTTTGCTGCTCGTCATATCATTTATAACATTTGTATGCATTTTCATCCACGCACTAAATATAATACATTTGCATGTATGTTTATCTCAATTCAATATCTTTACAAATTTAGACTAATCTCATCATCTTAAATCATATAACCATATGACGTTGCACCAGATCACATCACATTACCCCGCATCACATCGCTCGCACATCATATCAAGAAATTCCTCTTCACATCACATCTCATGGCATGCCGTCATATCATCAGATTATTTTATTTTAGATCCTACAACCACTTTTACTTTGTTACTTGCTATTTGACAGTGTTTAGTACAACAACAACATTTTGAGATTATTAAAATATCCATAAAATCAATAACTGCATGAAGTGCGGAAACTTTTCGTGAGACGGATGAAAATTAATAGGCCCAGGTGACACGATAATTTTGCTGTGGTACCTGTGGTACCTACATATATAGGGGAAGTTGGAGAATTGAGGTTCGCACTTTTATTTTGCAAAACTATAATCTTTTCTTTTTACAAAACTACAAATTGTTATAAACTTCTAACCCTTTGCCTTTGATGCCGCTACAGTGGCGGCATTCCTAATTCGTCGTAAAAGTCGGTGTCACCAGTTTAGCGGCAAGATGTCATTAAGAGGAAAGGAAAAATTTTCAAGATCCGTAGAGTTAAGATCAGCAGGTTAGGTTAGGTTGGACTTGGCTGATTCTGTAGATCGCACATAGACCAGAAATTGAAGAAGTTTTAACAAATTCTGTGTTTTCGAATATTAATATATTTGCGTTACATGACTAAGGGACAAGTAACTCCGAAAAGCTTAATTTGCTCCGACTAGCTGGTACTGCCATCGAAGAAATTTGCCGTTCGCAAAGCGCTAAAATGGATGCGATATGTGTGTGTAAACACTTCATTTTTTCAAAAGGCTTCAAAAAACAAATTATGATGGAAAATGTTTATTGAAAGAAGTCTTCAACTAATCCCAATTGCAAAATTTTATTTTCGTTAAATTAGGAGTTGCTCCGTCATCCTGTATGCTCTGTGGATTGAACCCCCATGGCTATTTCCTGTACGAATTAATGAGAGATTTGTGTCGAGTGTTGAGGCCGTCGACAAACTTTAAAAGGCTTAAAGGTTTCATTGTTTCGCTTTATTTAGAGGCCATCGAAAATACAGAGAATAAAAATAAATAAAACAATGAACAAAAAAATTAATTTTCAGTAACTTATTGATATGCACATACTTTGCATGACATTCGTGCAATGTTTTGGTAGGGGCTACAAGTAGAATTTGTTTGAGTGGTTTTGCAAAATCCGTTAAACCATTTTAACTCATTAGTCGAGTATGAAAAATTACCCATAATTAATTTGCATGCGTAATTGTTAATTTATTTGCTATGCTGCAACAACGCACGGGAGGCTACAATTTCGCGTAACTTCCCTTTAAAGCACTTCGTGCTTGATTGGGTAGCTCCCTTCAGTTGCTGTACGCCATCTATTGTTGTTTGTTATGTGTTGTGCGCCGCGTGCAATTTCGTCAATTCTGCGCACATAATATTTTGTGCATAAAATTAGCATTTTTGTTTTTCCTTGTAGAAATTTTGTTATTGTGACTATCGTTGTTGCGCCATTAATTCTCACTCCCACAACAAAGCAGCGACGCTCTGTCATTGTTGTGCTTGTGGTCGGTTTATTCGTTAGCGCCGTTGCTGTTGGTGCTATTGCATATGTGAATGCAAATGTTTTGATTTCTGATGATGCTGCTGACGTTGATGCTAGCTGCTTTAGCTGTTTTTACTGTTATTCGTTTTGCTTGTGTGCTCTACCCATTTCCCTCTCATTTGCTCTCGTACAATGTTTTTTTTTCGATTTTGACAGAGCTCACCGTCCGCTTCCATAGACATAATTAGTGTTGTTGTTGGCCGGTTGGTTGTTGGGTGTTACCGACATCATTTTTGCATGTGGCATTTTCGGGTAAACAAAAGACCACAACCGCTGCTGGTTTGTGGTTGTGCGCATTTTGCACATTTGCGGTTGATGCGGTTGCATTTCGTTGTTTTCACAATTGTTGTTATGTTTGCTGCCCGAATTTCTGATATTGACATTATCTTTTGTTGTTGTGTTAAATTCGATTTGGCCCTCACTGCCTATACTACAAATACAAAGCCTTGCAGAGTGGAGTTTAAATAAAACTTGAAATGTCACATCAATTGCGGTTTATTCTTTGTTGTATTCGACTGTTTTGGTTGCATGTGCATAAAAATCTATACTTTTTTGTTTCAGTTAAGTAGTTCATATGTATATGTAGGTGGGTACATATTCTGGGAGGTGGTAGGTAGTTTTAAAATCAACTTTTCCCAGTATTTGCTAGATGACTCGATTGTGGAAGTAAGATAGCAGGGCTTAGTCGTAATAAGTGCTTTAATCTGGGGACTGTACAAGTCATTAATGAGTTTCCGCCTGGAAAATCTGGGCTAACATAAAAATGGAGAAACCCCCAGAATATTTGAGCCGTTCACAATTAAATTCAAATGGCCTGGTTTCATTTATAAATTCCTTGTATTATGGCAAATATCGACATTTTATTATTGTGTTGACATAATATTTTGTCCATGCCATGTGGCGAAAATTTTCTTCAATATTCGAATTTTCGAAAATATGGAAAGTTCATACTAAAACTTTCTTCTTACAGATTGTTGTTGTTGTTTTAACAGCATAGGTAACCCTGTCAGTGTAGGCACATCATCGTTGGTCTTCGTCTAGCTCATCTATGGGTAGGCCCAGGAAACATGCTGTTTCGACAGGTTGGGTCCAGAGGGAGAGGGGGGTTAGATGAGTCGGTATAAGGGGGCATGTGAAGAGGTGGTTAGTGTCGTGCGGGATACCTTCACATGCCGGACATGTGTTTGGTATGTCGGGGTCGATTCTGTCGATGTAGGAGTTTAACCTGCTACAGTATCCAGAACGTAGTTGTGCCAGTGTTACACGAGTCTCACGGGGAAGCTGGAGCTCTTCATCTGCAATAGGTGGTGGTTGGACTCCGATTACGGCATTCACAGGACGGGAGTTCATGAAGGTGGTAACCGTCTCCCGGTGAATGTCGTTTATTGACTGTCTTCTAACAGATCATTCATATCCATTCAAGTCGATATACCGAAAGCGAGCCGAAGCTAGAAGTTTACAATATTTAGCAAGTAAAATTAAGATATATTATATATTCTTTAAACCCATTTTGATAAAATAAAGTCTATCCATAAAAGCACATATTTTCCTAAGCTGACTTCAAGTCTGGATTTGGAGCACCAACGGTGTTCACTGGCAACCAAATCTGACGAAATTTCAAGCATTGCGTGAGTGAGCCACAACCATAGCCAAGTATTTTTCATCGAACTCGTAATTGCTTCAAAACGATTTTAATGAGGAATGCTTTTGCTGTCTTACCCGTTCGCGCCAGATGCTTCCATAAACATAATTTCTCCTACATTTACCGTCTACTGTCTCACAGATGAGTTGCAGTACTGTGCGCAGTTCTTCTTTAACATTTTGGATGCGATATTTAAGGGTTTCGCAAGTTTTGCAATAAGTTGAAAGCCAGTTAACTTATTTCCGCTGCATTCAATTTTTTTATGGATGCATTCGCCGTTTTTAGGGCGAGGATTTTTTCCTGCAGATGAAATTAAATTGTCATCCCCCGACGTGGATTATCACTAACGTCTGAGTGCTTTTCATCAAGCCTGAAGCCTGAAGTTTTGATGCATGTAGCTAAGAAATCTATCTCAATTATTGCTTATTGCAATAGCAATGGTTTCTAATTGGCAGAGCTAAAAACAATACAAAATGTGGACAGAGAGCGTGCGTGTTTAGCTCCCATCAGCAAATAAATATCTATGTCACAATAATCGTCAGTATTTGTTTCCTTAAAAAAGATGAAAAATGAAAAAAAAGAAAATGATGCAAAACTAAAATTGAACAAATTCCTGACAAATTGGAATTTTCTATAGTTTTAAGCCGAGCCACCCTGCGCCACTCGGCGTTTCATTTTACTTACACACTTTCTTTGTTGGCCTTTTCATTCGACTTTGCTGCTGCTGGTTTCGCCTTGCAATGCTTGATTTGCTCATTGTTCTTTTGTGTGTATTTTCCGCACACAAAATTGAAAAATGGAAGTTTACAACAATTGCAATTTGTTTCTGGCCACATGCGAGCAACAACGAATTTGGGGGCAGTAGGGAACAAGCAGTATTCTGTTGAGCCTTTGTGTCAATGAGGTGGCTGATCGCTGGAGTATGAGGGCATGGCTGCGGTTGCTGTCGCAACATGATTGAGGGCGGTTAGTGTGACTTTGCAAAAGTTTTTTACATACTGAACGAACCAACTTCGATATGCTGCCTTTGCCCACATGCCTGTGTGCGTTGGTCCCTTGCACTCGAAACAAAAAAGTTGGGTGTGATAATGTGCTCTGGCTTAGTCGTTGCCGGCACTTATGCATTCTGTTGCTATGTAATTGGTGTTGTTCTTGTTGTTATTACTGCGATGTTACAGAACTTCTATTGCTTGCTTTATTGGTTTTATTGTTGCTTTTGCTATGCTGTGGGTGTCATTCGACATGACCAGCAGACTGTTTGGGCGTTTTTGGTTAAAGCGTTGCTTTTTGTTGGCGGATATGCAGAGATCAACGTAGTATGCCATCCACCGGAAGGAAATGCTTAGTGTGAAACACAGGGTGGTCGTGCTAATGTGCTTACTCATATGGAATTGGTTTTGTTTGCGCTGCCCAATAGTGATTTATACTTCAGCAATGAATGATTGTTAAAAAAGGAGAGTGTTGGAGAGAGAAAATTCGAACCACATATTTATATGAGAAATGAAAAGTATTGGAACACGTATGTGAATTTGTTGTTGCAATATTCTTTATGACGACTACTTTTTGGATGATGGCCTTGATAATTTGTGAGTGAGAAGATAAGCAACTCAAGTGTGGGTGAAAAGTCAGGGAGAATAATTAAACGCTGGAGTAGGCGCGTGCCGAAGTGTGCAGTGAAGCGCATTGCTTGAAGGTCGCGAAAAGAATAGTCGTATAAAATATTAAAATAAAATGTTACGAACAGCCCAACCTACTTATTCAAGCAGGGCGGCTATTATCTGCCAAAAATTCTTCATGTAGGGGAACTTGTATGAAACTAACGAAAATTGAGCGGCGTGACGCACATAAAGAAATTTCACACCGCGCCTTCAAAATCCCAATGCGTTTAATTTAGGTTGGGCTGTAAACCTGATTTTCCTATTAAAACGACTGTTGTTTGTGTGGTTAGTAATATTCGTTTTCTTAAATTATTTTTAAAGTTAATATTCGAGTATTGGTAATTCGCCTTAAACAAGGTTCATGGACACTTCTTTAACTGTGGGCATTTTTCGAAAGTCTGTATAGTTCAAGTATTTAAAGGATAATCTACCTCTAGTCATGATGAAAAGAGTTCAGAAGGTGTGGCCAAGAGTGAATTTGAAAAAGTCAGCTGCTTGGCTGACGTCACCGGGGTCATGACAGCGGTTTTTTACGGAAACTCAGATTGTGTTGGTGTTATAAACAATATCAAGGCTTTGAGACTACATCTTGCTTCGTTGCCGTCTGAGCAACAACCGATTGGGAGAGTGTGTGAATATATGTGAAATAATCGTGCAGATTTTGGCTGGGGAATACCCCGTGACGTGGCAGCCGAAGTTCCTCTCACAATTTTGTTTTACACCATAGTTATTGGCCAATGCTAGTAATCTATCGACCTTTCCCGCTGACTTACAGTTTTGTTTTTCACCACAGAGAATTGACCAAACCTCCTTCTATCTATCATCCTTGATCTTTGGTCATTACTTTTGTCCTTCTATCAGATAATGTATGGATTTAAGGACTTAGAAAACATACTGGATTTTGAGGTAACCAATGAGAGAGCCAATCTTGTTTTTAATTTATTTCAATTATTAGAGTGAGGCAATATTATTTTTAATCAGAAGATAGTTTCAATGTCTAGCCGTGCGTTGCCATCCTGGAATATCATTCGACCGTGCCTAGTATTGGTCTTGGCCATGTTTACATGTCGAAGACACGGACTGACTCGGATAAGCGAGGTCTCTATATATTTTATAGTTCATTGTTTCCTTAGCAGTCTCCTACAAATGTATTTTAAATTAAATGCTACTAAAGCTTTTCAAAAAAGATATACTCGTTTAGATAAATGGGTAGATATGAGTAATAAATGCATATATGGGGCCATCTAGGGCTCGTCTCTCTTAAAAATACTATATAGAATATTTTTCAATATTGGCTTTATTACCTCTGCATGCATATCTTCTTCCGATGTACGCACATACAATCGTCTTGCAAATATATATTTAAAATATATCAGCACTGTAAAATGAAGAAAAATAGAATAAAGTGAAATAAGGCCAAAAATGGTTTTATGCAAACTCCTTGGTAGCTAAATTATGAGGCCGCTCAACTGTCACCAACTGCAATGCAATTATATGAAAAGTTTTCTTATGACGCTACCAAATTTACTTACCATATTTTATACTCCCCTTAACTCATTTTTTCGCTTGCCTACTCTACCGTCTGGTTAGCATATTTTTAGGCACAGGAGAGGCCTTTCCATGTTAATTTGTCATTTGCAGTGCCATTTTCGAGGGTTATTAGTGCGAAACCTTGTTGTTATTTGTATGTATGATCTAGCAGCTAGTAGATACTTACCTAAATGGTTGCGGCACTGTGTTTGCACTTGCTGAGATACTTTAGCCCACCCAGTTTCACCATTCTTCCGTGCATTTCGTAGCCAATAGTTCAGCTGGCTGTGGCGCATTTTCAAGCGCCTGAAAAGTGGCTAAGTGTCACAAATGTGCTTTATGACCAAAAAATATTTGGAGGCAAATCGCAGAGATGGAGGCCATTTATGTGCATTTTTTCTAAAAGGGCGTTCGATGCCACAAATATAAGTACATATGTAAGTATATATGCGTAGAAATGTGTGCGGTATGTTGCTCCACAATGCGATATTTACTTGGCATATGTGGTGGTTAATAGTCGTATATGGTCATTTGTTGCAGCTGCCACAATTGCAATTTCGTTGCGGTGCAATTTCTTTGACCAACGTCCGAGCCTTCGATGACTTTGCCATGGCGCGTAGCTTTGCACTGTGGGTACTGCTGAGCCTGTGCTGTGATTTTACTATTTTATCTCCAGTTCCTTGTTTTTATCTTAAGCAGTTTATTATTTGCTTTGTTTTCCTTCTTCACTGCGACTCTCTGGAGATATTGACACTTTCTTTTTTGGTAGACGCTCTAATAGATTGTGCCACTACTACTGATTTTCCTCAACATCTGGTGTGCCTATATATGTAGGATTGATTGCTTTGAAGCATCTTATACGGAGGTATGGAGGTGTGTAGGTGCTTTTCCATCTGCATATACGAGGGGCGAATGATAAAATTTCGACTTAAGATATTTTGCGAGGCCTCATCATCCTGGAGTACTGCGCTGTATTTACATTTCTCGTTAAAAAAAATAGATAGAAGAAATGCGCATAAAATGGCTATGAAATTAGTTATTTAGTGAAGGTGGCCCTTGCTTGGGCCACTGAGTGGCATGCTCGACTAAATGCTTCTTGTGCTTATTGGTTTCACTCTCAACTGCGCCTTATTGTACTTGTCCGATCTACACGACAGTGTCAGAACCCTCCTCGTGAACTGCGCCTTATTGTACTTGTCCGATCTACACGACAGTGTCAGAACCCTCCTCGTGTTTTTTGCATTTTGCAACAGACTCTGCCTCTCCGCCTGATGTTTCCAATTAAAGGCGAACTTAAGCGCACTTGAGGATATTAGAGAAAAGAAAATTATAAGTAGAGATTTTAAAATCGATGTGGTTTGCACATATAGTGAAGATAGCTCTTGTTTCATGTCTTTTCATTTCTTGAGTTAAGTTGTATCCCTCTATGTCTTGTCTGAAAGAGAGCAAAAAGAAAAACAATGGTTTCGGGAAGTTTAAGACATATTTGTATGTGCATGTCCTCAAATATCGTATGTCCACTGCACTACACATGCATACAAAAATATGCACACATACGCATGAAAAAAGTATGTACCAGCAGAATGAGAATGATCACATCTGAAATGGCAACATAACGTAACTATTTCAAATCACAATCTGATTTTTCCCTTGACATGAACTCATGATTTTTTCCAAATTAAATTTTCCAGCTACGCATTAATGCAATCACCCCCACTCTCATCTATTGCTTCGCAACGCGAAAATTCAATAAATCAGAACAGTTAACCAATAAAAAAATTGACACGATTTTTTATCACAGATTGGCACCACGACTTGAAATGCCTTTGCTGCTGGCTGACTTTGCTGGCGTTTGATTGATTCAATTGCCGACAATCAATGTCACAACAGCCGGCACGACGACAGTCAATTTACTACCAACAACGTTGAGGAGCATAAGTACACTTACCGTTATTCAAATAAATATGAAGCATGTGCGTTTTGCAAGACTACCCTCGCTAAGCTACTTTGGGATGTAAACGCTTAAATAAAATGTGAAAAATTTGCCTTACATTTTCAGACGCGCATTCATAAGTATCTGCCTATTTGCCAAAGGCTGCCATCTAAGGTCTTTGGTTTTAAGGGAGTTTGCATGTAATTGCACAAATTTACCTAATACACACATGCACACCTATACATACATATGTATATGCACAAGTATGTCCTCCTGTACATTGAACGTGACGCTCTTTGCTTGAAATTAGGTGAACTAAACTGTGGAAATCTTTTACAAGCAGTTTATAGATACCTTATTCGCCTACATGCAGCTTTATTTCAAAGTGTAATGCTAATAAAGCGAAGCCAGTAACTTAACCTCACTTTTCTAGCAAAAAAGTGGATAGATTCAGGCTTTCCCACTTATTTTGTTCCACTATGTTAATGTTAATTTTTAGTTAAAAAAGAATGGAAGTCCCCACATTACCTTAGAATCTGTTGATATTTTATATATTTTTATGCTGTGAAAGTCACCCTCGCAATGCAATTCACATAAAATACAACTGAAGTATTCCTTCCTGCAAAAGTATCTCGTACGAGTACAAGGTTCTGCAAATATGATATTCGTAAATACATATAATGCAATGTGAAAAATTATTTATTTGGCAATTGATACTGCCAGTTTGCAATTGCAAGGCGAAAAGGGGGAGCGAACTCAACAGACGTTGCCTGAATGGATTTGCTTGATAGAAAAAAATGAGAAAAATAATATTCTAAGAATAACGAAATTGAATGGACTCCGCAGGTAGTCCAACAGAACGAAATTACGATTCCAAACACTACCTCACTGCCTATTTTAAATCATAAAAACAATTCAAGGAAAATAATAAGAATTTGTATCAGGAATAGTTCAGAATAGTATCGGATATGTCGAGAACGTTTTATAATGAATAAAAAGCTTAAATTATTAAGTTTATTGTTTTAGCTACGTATTTTTAGAGTTTTCCCACTAGTTGAGTTCGCAATCCGCCCATGGGTTACTTCTTTAATTTAAGTATTCTACCATTCTGGATAGCTAAAAGCAACGCAGAATAATGTCGATACAAATTTATTTTTATAATTTGAAGTAGGAAACACTTAGCGGAAAATCATAAACTCAAAACTGTATCAAACAGCTGTTTTAAACTGTCAGAGCTTGGTTCAAATTTAATTGATGATTTTTATTAATTGGCATTCCCTTTAACAAGTAACTTAAATGGACATAGAGCAACAAGAAATAAATAAAGTTTTTGTTTTTTAAATAATTTTTGAAATCGGATATAGAGATAAGTTTTGGACAACATCCATATGAACAATTTCATTAGAAATGACCTAAATAATAAAAACCTTAAGTATCGAGGACGATTTTGTCTGTATAATAGATAGATGGCGGCCGCCGTAGCCGAATGGGTTGGTGCGTGATTACCATTCGGAATTCACAGAGAGGTCGTTGGTTCGAATTTCGGTGAAAGCAAAAATTAATAAAAACATTTTTCTAATAGCGGTCGCCCCTCGGCAGGCAATGGCAAACCTCCGAGTGTATTTCTGCCATTAAAGCTCCTCATAAAAATATCTGCCGTTCGGAGTCGGCTTGAAACTGTAGGTCCCTCCATTTGTGGAACAACATCAAGACGCACACCACAAATAGGAGGAGGAGCTCGGCCAAAAACCTAACAGAAGTGTACGCGCCAATTATTTATTTATTTAATAGATAGATTTGTGGTTTGCACTTCGACCTCATGGCCTTTGTGCCATCTATTCATCATTGTTCAACATCCGGACCCAGTTCACTCATTAAACTTAAGATAGAGCTGAGTTGGGGTGATCACATATGCCTTTCTTCTGGCTGTATTTGCCGAGATGTCTCAATCTTCTCCGCACTATAGCGCCGCATTTAAGGAGAAGATGTATTGGAGTCTCCCTGAATGGGTCGCAGAAACGTCAAGATTTAGTGGACCATATCATAATCCTGTGCGAATGATTGCGCAATCTACAATGGTTTGTAAGAATGCCTGTGCCGGCTCCAGCAGCATGGAACATTTCCGCTTTTTTTGAACCGAATATTATTTGAGAATGTTTAAAAAATATATTCGTATAGCTTCTTTTCAACTAATAACTCGATCTAGAACTCTATAAGTTATCAATAGCGAACCATATTCGATTACAAGCGCTCAGTTCGATTTCAGTTCGGCTTCAGAAAAAGAGCTGAACTTTTATTTGTTTTGTTATTTCAATCAAATTGTAAAAAAAACTTCATAAAAATCTTTCTGCATAATATCTCTGAAAAAAGGCGATATAAAATATATGTAAATATGTATTATCTGTACAGCCTTACGCTTACACCCTGTTTTGGGTGTTTGCCGAGCTCCTCATCCTATTTATGGCGGGTGTCTTGATGTTGTTCTACAAATGGAGGACCTCTTTCTTGGCAGATATACACTCGGAGGCTTGTCGTTGTCTGCCGAAGGGCGACCGCTTTTAGAAAAACTTTTTCTTTCATTTCGGTTTCATGTACGGAAATTGGAACCTGTGCACTTCCGAATGGTAGTCACCCACCGGATAAGGTGGGCGGTTAAAACAATATTAAAGGCAAATATTCAATTAAAAGAATTTTTTATTGCATGTTTGAAAAATTCTTACTCGAAAAGGCAAAAAAAAAATGTTATAACTTAAATCCTTAAAATAACCGCACCGTCTTTTTATCATCAGTATCATTATTTTACTTGGTTGTATTATTTTAAATGTCCTGCGCAAATTTCAAGCACAAAAATTGTTAATAAAATTTGGTAGCTCATAAATCAACATAAAAGTAGGTAAAAATGTTATGACCAACTTAGTCTACCAAATGTGATGTATGTATGTATGTGTGTATGCACGTGCGGCATAAAATAGACAACTGATTACTGCCAAACAGTAGTGCCTAGGAAAGCACAGTAAAAATAAAAATGGGCAAATTTCATATGAAGTCACATAAAAACTAAGTAATATAACCAGCAAATTTGTCAATTGGCAAAAAAAGAGAAAAATTAAGCAAAAGCTGTTTACATGTGCAATCAACAAAAGAAAATGCTGCATAGTGCTTAGCATAGCAATAAAAAATAAACCAATAGCAGGGGCTTTCATTCCAAGAGGTAATTTTCAGACTTACGCAAATCTATGAATGTGCATGAATATGCCCTTCTGTTGATATTTCGGATACTCCAGTGCTATGTACAGAGCATTACACATAATTCAACTATGCTCGATTTAGCCAAAGTAAATGGCGGAAAAAATGTGATTGCGCAAACGAAGACGAATCAGAATGCTAGGCAAAAAGAGAAGCTGTGTATATAAATGTACACAAGATGAAGAAGCCGAAGAAGCTGGAGCTAGCAAAGGCCGCAATCCTGAAAGTATGCACACTAAATTCCGCTGAAATCGCGGTAATTTTTTCATCAATTATATGATGCGAAAAATATGAAGAGATTTACAATCTGCTCCATCCTTGCCTGAGTACTTGAGAGACGACTTGGCTGCTAAGCTGCCAAGCTGCCAGCTTGCCGGTCTGGCTGCGTGCCGATGCGTCCGTGCGCCTGTAAGTGTGCTATATTCATATGCTATGCGCTATTACATTTGCCAAAGCGTATTTACTACTAAATCCATTACAAAGTACTAAAAGTACACATAAATGCAGATAAATACATGAACGAACAAAATATGAGTACAGCTTCATATGAACACACTTACCCATTGCATGCCGCCAGTTTAGTATTTGGAGGTGGATAAATGGATTTGAGGCGCAGTGAAGTAGAGTGTATAAAGAGCAAAAAAGGTAGTAATAAAATAAAATTAAAATAGATATAGATATTTGTGCCCAGCAAATGCAGGAACATGCAACGACAGCAGCAACGACTAAAGTTTGAGGTTAAATGTGTAGAAAATCAGCAAATCTCTGTAATAAGAAAGAAAAAATGTAAGATTATAGGAATGTATGCCGATTGTACACTCTGTTGCAATGTTATAAAACCGCTTAAATGTTGGCGCCCACTGCTAGGCAGTCAGTATTTTGTTGAACTTTTCTCCAATGAAACAATGAAAGTATTGGCCATTCTATTTCGGTCCGAATAACATTGGGGACTCAACAGGAAACTATACAAAGTGAAAAAGAAAATTGTTTCAAAATTTTAATACCGCTCGTTTTTGGCTGAACTTGATTTTAATATAGAGAAATATCTATTATTTTTATTTCAATTATTCATTTACACTATTTTACCTTTAATAAACTCCTAAGTTAATTGAGCTGGGGTTATATTGTATATATCCCCTTCAAATAATAATTATAATAATTCAAAAGCATCTTCTATGCTGCTATCCGATTTTCCCGAAAAAGACTTGAAAATATCCCTGAATTGGAGCTTGAGCGACTCCTAAAATTCGCTATAAACACGACTCCGATCTTGTATCGCTATGGACCAAAGCAGAGATCT
The DNA here is from genome assembly GCA_037575425.1 of Anastrepha fraterculus. NCBI lineage: Eukaryota > Metazoa > Arthropoda > Insecta > Diptera > Tephritidae > Anastrepha > Anastrepha fraterculus. The sequence continues at coordinate 20,223 of JAYXIM010018045.1, read as the reverse complement.
AATTTAACAGTTCTTTTATTAAAATCAAGTGCTAAGTTTTTTAGTAAATGGGGGTGCATTCCTCGAGAGTGGCGACTTGCAGTTCGTTCATTGCACTTCATTTGCGATTTTTGATTTTCGGTCATTTGGGCAAGTTCACTGAATTCGCTGTCATTCTGCCCTTTATTTCTCTACTTACACGAATTATCAATTGCCTTCGACGAGTAGAAATATCCGCTGTGCTGGTCTTACAACTCCGAAACGGAGTGTATGCTTGTATAAGCACATATACACTCGTGCGTAGCTATGCCAGTGTATGCTCGCACTGGTAAATGGGTAAGAGCAATCGCCGGCTAAGAGGTTAAATATTATGCATGCATCCTTGCACTGCTAAAGGTTCTTAGTGGCACAAACCGGGCTAACGGCAAATGCGCACTGAATCATCTTGAAAATTGTCTACTTATCAAGTTGAAGAGTAACAGACGGCAGTGTGCGATTTGCGCGATGTTTAGTGATAAGCGAAGCACACCCGGAGCAGAAGTGAGTGAAGAAAGGAGGGAAGAGCTTACTTCCAGCCTGATGGCTCATGATGAAGTGTTTTAGAACAATGCTTCCAAAGTAACGAAAAATGTACAGTTAAAATGTAGAAAATATTGAAATGATTAGAGGTCTAAAGAGGAGCGAGAGGCTTGTGGGGGGAGCTTCTTGAGTAATGTTGACGGCATGATTATGACGTGACTGCGTTTTTCACTTTTTGCAGTGTTGTTTTTGGGGTTTCAAAGCTTTCAGCCAAATGAAAGCCAACAATTTTGTTTGTTTATTTTGCACAGCGCACTGGGCTAAGTGAGTTTTTGTGATAAAATGGGAATCAGATAAATAAAAGAATGGCTTCTTTGTAATCGTACCTATACGCGGTGAAGTGCGTGTTGATTTCCTGATCTTTGATAAAGATTTATCATATATATATATTTTATACATACTTCCAGGTGTAAAAGAATTGCTGAAATTGACTTTCTTCACCAAATAAATTCTTGTCCTCAAATTACAATTGAAATGCCTTGTAAATTGAATAACTTGTTCAAAATAAGTGGCTCTTGAAATGATATATTAATAAAATTAATGTTGTTTAATCTTACATATAGGCACTTTTTCAACAAATTTTGGTGTACAATTTTCAATAATTGCATTCTTCCCTTACTTTGCCCACCCATTTTTATTGGGCAAATACAAAAATAAATTTCACCTACATTTGAGGTACAAAATATGTTCCGCAATTCTATGAGGAATGCTATGAAGATATTTTTCTTCGGAGCATGTGAATGGTATATATATATACAGTGGCCGACATAACTATGAATACCCCTTTGTTATGGAAATAAGTCCGTAAGCTGCTCTTCGAATTTAAGATTGTACACATTATTTTTTTAAGTGTGAGCTAGCAAACCAGCGCCGTTAAAAATGTTCCGTTATCTTTTCACATGGCAGAACAATTTTCACTAATTGCATCTTAGTTGCTTTTCGGATTCGACAAAAGTGTGCATACCACTAAAATATCCGCGTGTGTTGTCCTTCGTTTTAAATATTTCCCAAACTCGTAGTGAAAAGATAACGGAAACAATCTTTTGGTGTTTATTTTACTTTGTATTTTACAACAAATATACTTTTAGCATATTGTAATGCCTAAGTCGAAGGAAATAAGCATTGATTTAAGAAAACTAATGGTTCAGTACCACAAAAATGGAGTGGGGTATGGCAAAATTGCTAAAAAATATAAAAGATGCAAGTCAACAATCCAAAAAAAATGGCCGCTTTGCGAGCGCTCCAAGAACAGGTCGGCCAAGGGTAACCAATTCTCGCGATGACACGCAAATAGTAAGGGAAATTAAGAAAGACCCGACAACTTCGGCAAGGTTTATTAAAGAAAATCTTCAAATTAATGTAAGCGAGCGAAGAATTCAGCGGAGAATTCGTGAAGAAGGGTTCTCTAATCATTACAAGATCAGGAAACCTTTCATCAGCAATAAAAACATGAAAGCACGACTAGCATTTCTCAAAAAGTACTTCAATATGCCATTGAGTTTCTGGGAGAGGGTTATATGGAGCGATGAGAGTAAGTTTGAGTTTAAAAATACAAAAAGAAGAGAAAAAGTGTGGCGAAAAAGTAATGAGAGGCTCCAATCAAAGTGCGTGCAAAGCACAATTAAGTTTGGCGGGGGAAGTGTGCTTATCTGGGGCTGTTTTTCCTATAGCGGTATATCGGATCTGGTACATATTGAAGGAAAAATGACTGGGGAGTCCTACGTCAGTATGCTAAGCACATTCCTAGAGCCGTCGGCACGAAGAATGGGTCTTGGACACAATTTCATCTATCAACAAGACAACGACCCCAAACATACTAGTCGCGTAGCAAAGGAAAACTTTAGACAAAACTCAATAGGGCTTTTAGAATGGCCCGCTCAAAGCCCCGACTTAAATCCTATCGAGCACTTATGGCAATATTTAGACGAAAAAATCGATCGACCAAGTTGCCGCTCAAAGAAAGCAGAATTTTTTCAGAAACTGCAAGAGACCTGGAATAAAATACCTGAAGAGCTTCTTAAGAGATTAGTTCACAGTATGCCACGCCGCCTTTTGGCTGTAATTAACGCAAAAGACGGCAACACACACTCATTTGCATAACGTTATTACTTTTACTATTACTAGTAGGGTACAAGGGTACGCAATTTTGTCGCTACAAGTTTCTGGGCATTTATAAAAAAAAAATATGGAAATATTATTTTGTTTTTGGAATTGAAATATTTTGATTTGTGTTTTTATAATGTTACTATATTATAAATACATAAATTAATAAGTTAATCGAAATTTGAATGATATAATAGAAAAAAATATTTGTGTTTGAATTTTCCCTTAGGTAGGGTATGCATAGTTATGTCGGCCACTGTATATATATATAATTGGCGCTTACACCCTTTTTGGGTGTTTGGCCGAGCTCCTCCTCCTATTTGTGGTGTGCGTCTTGGTTGTTCCACAAATGGAGGGACCTACAGTTTCAAGCCGATTTCGAACGGCAGATATTTTTTATGAGAAGCTTTTTCGTGGCAGAAATACACTCGGAGGTTTGCCATTGCCTTCCGAGGGGCGACCGCTATTAAACAAATTTTGTTTTTCATTTTGGTCTTTCACCGAGATTCCGTAGGTTCTTTCTGAACTTCTCTATGGATCTTATTTATTTTTTAGGAAAAGTTAGAGTTTCCCAGGTTTAAATATAGTACAGAAATATTGTCATGAACTTTTGGTACATATCTCGCAGTCGTAGCAAAATGGGTTGGTGTGTGAGTAGGGCTTGGTAGGGCTCTGTGTGGCGTGAAACACCAAATCATAGAAAAGTGTTTTTTTAATAGTGGCAGACTACTCAGCTGGCATTGATAAACCTTCTAAATGCTTCTTATAAAAAACCATCGAGCGTTTGGAGGCGGCAAGAGCCATATAAAGCAGTTTGTAAGTTTATGGATCAGAGAATTCAGATGGTGACGAATGAAGCTCAGAATAGAATACGATTTAGTAAGAATGAAATTAATATGATCACTCAAAGAAAACTTAGCGTCGAATATAACTTCAAGATTTTTGAACCCTGTTACATTCAGCAATTCATGGCTAGCAATGGTATAGAATGTGTCAAAAATATTCTGACGCCGTTCGTTAAACGAAAATATTTCTTTAAAAAGTCTTTCAAAAGATGCACCTAGTTGTTGTTTTAAAGTAAAGCAGTTAAAAATCTAGATTCTTTTCGGTTTTTCTTTTAATTATATGTGAAAAATTACATAAAATCCGCTAAACAGTCGGTTCATCAGTGCTTAAGGGTGGTCTAGAGCTCGAAAATTTAGGGTATTTTCAGGATGTTTTTTGAAAAACAATATTTAAAATTTTCAGGCTTTTTATTTAATTTCTTTTAAATACAAAAATTAAAAAATATATTTTTTTTAATAATTTTAAAAATGGCGATGAAGTTGACCCTTCGGAAAAATTAGACCTGGACGGCGTTGTCCTTTTGTCTCTTCTATTTATCTGAAACACAAAAACTAAAAAAAATATTATTCAGTATGACTATCTTCCGTAGAATAAAAAAAATTTTTTGACAAAATGACGCGTTTCTAAATTTGACACTCTAAAAATCGGATTTTTTTCAGTTTTTTAATAAAAGAAAAACGAAATAATTGAAATAATAATATGATTCTAGTACAGGCAATAGCCAACAACATATTAAAATTTCAGACGGTTCGGTAATTTTTTTTTGACAGCACAAGGTCGAAAAAAGTCGTTTCGAGATAAATGAGTTTAAAGTTCGAGGCACAGGAGCGCACGGGCCGCTCTCTACCTAGTTAATGGGCTGTAGAAGCTATAATGTTGGGAATTTTCGCATGAATATTTTGCAGTAAATTCTTAAGGTACTTTCCAAATACCGAAAAAACAATCGATTTTTTGAATTTCTAGACCACCCTTAATTGCTGAGAACGTCGAGATATCGATGTTGAAGGCTGTTCAGTAGCACTTTGCGCTACAGCAGCAGTATTCTCATCACAATGTGCAGTTTTTGATCTGCAAATCTATTTTCTATCCTCGACAGCAGTAGTTTCTTGAAATTTTTTCACCAACCTTTGAATTGCCAATTCATTCGGATGATTATTTCCACCAAAAAAATCATGAATCACACGAGGAATACCTGAAGCAGTAATAAAATAGTTTGTTCGTTAGATACGAAGTGTGTTCAATAAGTATCGCGAATGGTGAATTTTCGCAGGTTACGTATATTCGAATTTCGATTTTTTTGTGGCGATATGTTGGTACTCATGTCTCTCACTCATGCCGACGAGTTTGGCCATTTTGAATGTTCAGTGAATTGTTGACAGCTGCTTTGCTTGCACCTGTTTCGGATAGTCTGCGATTTTTACCCATTCACAAAGATGGATCAAAGAACCTGTATCAAATTTTGTGTGAAAAAACGAAATTAAGTGCGCGGATGTATTGCGAATGTTGACTCAGTGCGGTGTCATGCGGAGAAGCTACTTTGGACCAAAGCAACGTTTATCGGTGGTACAAAAGAAGATGTGAACGAGGAAAAGCGTCCCGGACGCCCGAGCACTTCAACAACAGACGAAAAATTGATGAAGTGAAGAAAATGGTATTGGCCAATCGTCGAATCACCGTTAGAGAAGTTGCTGAGGTCCTAGACATATCGATTGGCTCAAGCCATTCGATTTTTTTCAATGATTTGGGCATGAGATGGGTCGCCGCAAAATTCGTACCAAAACTGCTCAATTTCGACCAAAAGCAGCATCGCATGAACATTGCTAATGAGATGTTGGACTCTGACCGCGACGACCCAAATTTGATCCAGAGGGTCATAACTGGTGACGAATCGTGGGTTTATGGTTATGACGTGGAAACCAAAGCTCAACCATCTCAATGGAAGCAGCCGCACGAAGCAAGACCGAAAAAAGGGCTCCAAGTTCGGTCGAATGCAAAAGTTTTTGCTTACCGTTTTCTGCGATTGCAGGGGCGTTGTGCATAAACGGTCAATAAGGAATATCACCTGCAAGTTATGCGCAATTTGTCCGAAGCAATCCGATAGAAACGCCCTGGCCCTTGCATCACGATAACGCCCCTGCTCACAGATCGTTGCTTGTGCGCGACTTTTTGGCCAAAAACAATACACTTATGATGCCACAGCCACCGTATTCCCCAGATCTGGCCCCCTGTGACTTTTTCTTGTTCTCGAAACTGAAGAGGCCCATGAAAGGACGACGCTACGCTACGATTGAGGAGATAAAGACGGCATTGAAGGAAGAGCTGCACAAGAAAAACAAAAAGATTTTTTGAAGTGCTTTGAAGATTGGAAAAAACGTTTGCACAAGTGCACAATATCTCATGGGGACTACTTTGAAGGGGACAAAATAGATATTAATGAATAAATAAATAATTTTTGAAAAAAAAAAACACAAAATTCGCGATACTTTTTGAACGCACCTCGTACAACGCAACATCTTTCCTGACTTAATCCACTGCCGAAAGGTGGAGTGGCAGCTAAAGTCAGCTGACTTCTTAATTAGAATTTTATGCGACACTCTGCCAATTGCCTTAGAAAAATCTGTACGAGTATAAATGCAATCGATTTGAAGCCGCTTCAAGAACAATGACATGGAGAATTCACAGAGCAACCAAATCTTGTCTTTTTGTGATGCTTGACAGTTTGGAAATCGGTCTACAGTTGCGAACATCATTTTTGCACCCACTTTTGAAAAATTGTGACGTGGTAGCAACTTTCCATTCATTCAGTAAAATTTATGTGAAATTTTGCTTTGAATAGAATTGAAAATGTGCAAGCAATAAATTATTACTAATTTCGTTTTTCCAGTTTCCGCACAAAAAAATTGTCAGTTGTCAACAAACTAACGAGCGCTAAAAAATTCCAAATGCTTCAGCAATACAATTTTCTATTTACAATATTGCAACTAAATATTTTATGAGTTTGATGACGGTGTGCGTTTTTATTTGTTTATGTAAATATAGTGCCTATGTATTCGCGTACATATGAATGTGTGTGTGTGTGTGTGTGTACACAAGCGAATATCATTATTTTTCCTGGTTGTTTTTGTTGTTGGTAGTTAACACAGTTGCCAATCGGTTTCCTATCATTCTAGCTGGTTGCTGTTGTTGTTGTTTTTGATTTTTGATTTAGAAAAAATATGTATGTAATTGCACTTTATTCTGTTTTCATTTCCCCTTTAGCAAGCGACAACACAATTAAAAATCAACAACAACACCACTAACATGCCACCCTAAATCTGCGTTTTCCTGTTGCAGAATGGCAAATTACAACAATAATTGTTGCTGTTACTGTTGTCATTGCACATACTGACATTGTCATTATCGTGGCTGTAAATTGAACTGTCAGTTGCCAGGACATATTTGCTACAGATTTTTTTGTGGCCCATGGTACAATAATATAAAATGTTTTGTTGCTGTGTCGTTCGATTTTGTTGCAAATTTTTATTTTTTTAGTTGCTTTCGCTGTAACATAAAACAATTGTTGGCAATAATATTGTTTGGCCTACTAGTTGGTCAGTTGTTGTACGTCCATACACACCCGTACAAACATACATACATCCAAACATACATGCATATGTGAGTGTATGCGCCACAATTACAATGTGTGTTTTATCGTTTTCATAGATCAGATACTGTGCCCTTATTTTACATATTTTAAATACGTATATACGTACAATATATTCACATACAACTAGATACAGATGCGTATTGGCAATGCCTAGTTCGGCTGCGTGTGCAATTGTGTGCGTTTTTATGGCTATGCAAATGGTTCAAACCGATTGTAACACCACCGGCGTACGGCAGACGACTGGCTTTCGCCACGGACAAGCACTTCCATTTGCATACACATGAAGATACATACACATGCATAAGCGCACATGCACATGCGTACAAACAAACCTTCTCGCAATCGCATCCTCCAACACTTCGTTCTGCAGAGTTTTTGTTCCCGTTCAAATTAGCTTGATATTAAATTTTATTTTGTCACACTATCGTGGAATGCCAATCAAAGTTTCTGTAGTTGTTGCTGATGTGACTAAATTGCCCTTTTTGTTGCTGTAGTTTTCAGTCGAAAAAAGCGATTTGCATAAAATCGGAAATTTCGTGGTTTTGATTGAGTGAGGTTGGTTTTTTGGTTACACTACAAAAAATCTTTACCGGGAATCCCCCAAAATGGAGTAATTCAAATATTAAATCTTATTAACAATCTTTCGCTCAACTGTGATTGGTATGGAAGGCTCCGTAAGCTCGCCAGAAAGCTTGAGGCTTTGTGAGATTGTAGCTGCTGGTTCGAAAATGTCTTGGTAAGTTTCTAGTTATGGTTGGAAATTAGAGGGCCTTTTTTTCTTTTCTTTAAGTCTTTCGCATACGGCATTTCTACGATTGGTTAACTCCCGGAAATTATACGAACTTGGCCTCGAGAGAGCAATGTATAAGTTGCAAATTGCCGCAATGGTAGGAAGCTGAGACTACAGATGAGCAAGATATTTACTACAATTTAGTCAGATCAACCAGCAAACCTTCACAGCCTTTTGTTTATTAATTGTGCTGTATATTCAGTAAATGTCTGGCTTTTTGATAGAAGTTTTTTTTTTTATAAAAAGTGCTTTCGTAGAAATCTTTTGGTGTATTTCTTGGCGATTCCAGCCATTATTTTTACATTTTAAACAACTATCTTTCTGGCCTGGAATGCGATGCGCTCCAATGGCAGTGCTGCGATATTTTTCTATTGGTTTTTAGCTGTTTTCACGATTGTGCGCAATTATTTCCGGTGTAAAGTTGAATATATGTATGTATGTACTCATATGTGATTATTATCCATAATTGGATATTCGTATATGTGCAAACAAAACGAGTGAGGCCATCATTTAATCTTCTAGCGCCACATTCGCGCCACAAAATGCGCCGTTTCCACACCTTTCACCTCTCAGCCTTCGGCTATCAATTCAACATTCTAACGGTGCTAATTTTCACTCAGCGCGCTGTTGCATTCAATATAACAGTTGATCGAAACTTTGCAGTAGGCAATGAACGAGGGACGCTAGGCTTTGAATAGATGCACACACATCCATATACATACGTACATGCGGATGGAATCGGAAAGGCCACGCAATGATCAATTAATGCCGAAATTGTTTTGACAATTTGCGCGCAAAAGTGAATTGTTTTGTTTTAACGTTGGCCAGCGAGAGGCGCAAACAAAGAAACAAAAACTATGGCAATTAGGTTATCGCATCGCAAATGGATGGAAATCTATGAAAACTGAAAAGCGGTGTGCGCGTTTGGTATTCCCCAACGTTATTTGTGTGAACAATAAATACCAAAAGTGGTCTAGAATTAGCAAAAATAACCGCACGAGGAGCAAGCGCATTAGGTCGACCAACAAACCAAGGCTGGTTTCTGTTTTTAATAGAAGGGGTGCGAATATTTATTGAATGCTGTCGTCACGGAATTTGTCTATATTAATGTCATAAATTATTAATGCCATTACGATCTACCGATTTGAATATAGGGACTACGGATTATAGATTGAAAAAGGAAAGCAACCGGTTAAGCTACCTTCTCTGAAGAAAAAGATAGTCCTTCTACGTGGATTTTAGAACTAGATTTCAGATTCGAGACATCAACTGTTCATATTTGAAAGAAATTTATAGTATTAGTAGAAAGGCCGCTCATGTTAATGCCAGGCGCGTCATACTTTACATACACTTTTTGAAAGAAATTTGAAAAAGATTACACGTCTTCATCCGCAAACTGGGGTTTGAGAGTTGTGCTAGGGCTATCTTTCCGAGGAGGTAAGACTGGAAGGAGGGGAGAGTCGGCACGGATATAGGTACCTCCGTTTTCACTGACGAATTCAAGATGGAATCTGCGGCGTGGAGGATGCCCCGGGGGTTTCTCTTAAGTCAGCCAGCACTTCGGTCTCCTTTCAAACTCGCCGGACACGAGCCAGCGTTTTTCAAGCTAGATAGTCTTCGCGATCCGTGCAGGCATGCAAAATGTTTACGGGATCTGGTTAAGTTAGGAAGGGAGACAGTTAATTTATTGTTTTCCGATAGCCATGCTGCGATCAAAGCCCTGACCGTCGCCTATTGCAGCTCTGCTTCTGGTGAACTCTTGTAAGTGAGGAATTCAGAACCATCTCGATACTGATGCAGGAAACATCTCGCTTATTTGCGGTAATCCTGGTCGCACACGCGAATAGTTAGAGGGAAATGAAATTGCCGAACGAGCTTGCCTAGAGAAGGCGGTCGACCAGAAGACGGTTCTCAGCTGAACCCCTCTCAGACATCGGCGTCCCTATTGTCCGTTGTTAAACGGGAAACTGACGACAATATCTTATCTAAAAAATGAGCGCTTAAGACAGATGGAGGTCTTGTCTCATCGTGCAGCTATTTCGCAAGACACTCATGGCCCCAATACGATAGACAACAGGCAACGCTGAACGAGCTCGGATGGTAGCTAATGCCGCATCCGCCATTCAATTTCCAGATACTGCACCTTGAGGTGTATCACCTGGTCACGTGGGCTGATCGGTACTCATATGGAGTAAGCTTGGAACTACTCCGTCACAAGCCGCTCTATAAAGGGACATCGAAGCGTGTTGGGGATCCTACGGAGAAAGAGACTTGTTGAATATGTTCTCTGCAAATGTTGCCTAAACGTCGCGAACATCACTGGATGGCAATGTAGAAGGCTATATTACTGCTTCCCATATACTTTGAATAACTTTGCGGAGGTAATGGTAAAACCACATTATGGATATGCACAAACTTATGGCACGTAACGTGCTACTAGTAGAAGTGTCACTCTAGTTGATGCGACGCTTGCCATATTTTACCTACACTACCTGACATGAAATCCGAACAAGATAACACGAATCTGACAAATCATCAAACCATCACATCCTAGGGTAGACGGAAGACCCATAGTTTCCCTTCTACAATTAATATATTACCAAAATCCAGATGGATTAAATATATGTAGATATTACAAGCATCTTATTTCCGCAAAGAATAATAAAGAAATCTGCCTTAAGTACTCGAGCTGAGTTGTAACAAATACCGGAAAAGTCAATGAAGATGTGCCATAGGGTTAACTCAGCATGGTTGAAATGGAAACCCCTAACTGGCGTACTATGCGACAGAAGGATGCTACTGCATCTATAAGGAAAAATCTATAAAACGGCTAATGCTGGCCTCTAAAAAAGTTATGCGGAGAAAACTGCAAAACAAAACTTCAACTTGGGTAGAGATGAGAATTTAATATTGGAGAAACTAGATTTTCAAGCTTTGTAATAGTTTTAAGTATTGTAAAGCGCATCCATGAACAGTGGATTGAAAATGGATTTACTGTTATCAAAAGTCGACCACAAATTAGCGCAATTCCGCTACGGAGAACGGCAAGTGGCGATATTTTCAAAAATGGAATCTGTTTAACGTTCTGGAATTCATTTATTTAAATATGCACTTGCAAAGAGTTCTGTTAGCTATTTTCTTTTCGACTTTCCTGTTGTTGCTACCATTAACACTTTTTAATGTCTCTTTTCCAACGTTGCCATTATTAATTTGCACTTAATTGAAATGTTGTCAACGTAAAAAGCGAAATCGCCAACAAAGCCGATTGTGACGCAGAGGAAAGGGATAGCGACGGACGAGAGCAGTAGGAAACAAGAGAAAATTAATTAAATGCTTTCAAAAGGAGTTTGAGAAAAACCCTCGCAAACAAATTGCCAGAGTTAAAGGTAAAAACCTTTGGTTACCCACTTCGCATTACGCAGGTGGTGCTATGCGGCATTCGATGAGAAAAATCATATGAATCAGAAAAAATGACGAAAAAAACGCGTTTGGCCAACGTGTTGACAACACAAATACAACAATTGCTATAAAATAAAATAAAAATACATAAAGGTGTGTGCAATACAAAAGTGGTTGAAGGATTAATTGGATTTAAAAATGCACTGGTACGCTGGGTTGTCAATGAGTTAACTGTAGGCTGTGCAAAAACGAGCCGCATTGGCTTTCCAAAGTACTGGGCCACACTCAAATTCAAACACGCGAAGCAAAATTGCTCTGCCTTAAACAAATTAACATAATAGTATGTATATGTGTAAGTACATATGTACACGGGCGATCCCTTTTCAGTTAACAAAGCTGTGAGCTAAGCAAAAATCTCGAAATTAATTAGACAGCTGGCAAATTGCCACCAGTGTCAATGAAAATGTCGTACCAACGCAGGTACGAGTACTAATGCCCAACAACACTGCACCTGAAGATTTTTTACTAAGTGGCACTTGCACAGCGCGACTAAAAAAATTGGCAAACAATATAATTAATTAGTGGAATCAATTAACATAACAGTACATTTAGAGGGAGAACAGGCAGGAAAGTCGCACTGCAGGTTGATTAAATATGAAGTGCTTACCCGAAAGGTGTGAATTGAAATGCCAAGCAGAAAAATAGAAAAAAAATGACTTGGAGAGAGTCCATACAAATCCCTCCCAAACGGAATACGGAAGGAAGTCAGAGGTAAACATTAATGAATTCGATGAATATTTATTTGGAAAAAAATATTTGGTTGGTGTCGACACAAAGTATAGGTATATAAAAATTATCCCATATCTCGATATCAGAGTATCGAAACAAAAGCAAAGCTATTCTTTAAACGAAATCGAAGGAAAATTAAATTTTATAATATATTACTTTTATGCACATTTAAAATGGCTTAAGGCGTCCCGGTGGTCTAGAGCTCGGAAATTTAGGGTACTTTCAGGAATTTTTGTTTACAATTTATACAAAATTTCAGACGATTGGGTTAAATAGTTTTTTTTCTCAACACAAAGTCGAAAAAGTCGCTTCGAGATACCTTCTGCTCAAATATGAATGAGATGTTATCAATAAAACGGTCCGCGGATGACATATGGCAAAAATAAATTTTTTGTTTTTTGGTAGGACTGTTATAAGCTTACATGGCAAATTTCAGCGTGATATGTCACATAGTTTGTTTTCTGTGCTACTGTAAACAAGTCAAGCTCGAGTGTGTTCTTCGAATTTAACGATGGAAATTCAAGTTGAACAAAGAATTTGTTTGAAATTTTGTTATTCCAACAAAATTTCGGCTTCAGACACCTTAAAAATGTTGCAAACAACCTATGGGGACTCTGCTCTATCGCGTGCACGTGTTTTCCAGTGGTACAAATCGTTCAAAGAGGGCCGTACATCGGTTGAAAACTTGCCTCATGAACGTCGTCCAGCAACATCAGTAAACGACGAAAACATCGGAAAAGTAAAGGAAATTGTGCTTGAAAATCGCACAAATCGCAAAATCGGTTAACGCTGAATAATATTTAGACGTTTTAAAGCGTTTGCGCGAGAACATTCGTCTTAAAAGGAAGGAATTGTGGGACACAAGTCATGGTTCTTGCATCACGATAATGCACCAGCTCACACATCACGTCTTGTTCGCGATTATTTGAACAAAAATAATGTTAATATCGTTCCGCAAGCACCGTATTCGCCTTGATATGGCTCCATGTGACTTTTTCCTGTTTCCCAAGCTCAAGTTGCCGCTCCGTGGAAAATATTTTGAGACAATTGAAGTAATAAAAGAGAATTCGAAGAACACACTCGAGCTTGACTTGTTTACAGTAGCACAGAAAACAAACTATGTGACATATCACGCTGAAATTTGCCATGTAAGCTTATAACAGTCCTACCAAAAAAAAAAAAATTATTTTTGCCATATGTCATCCGCGGAGCTTTTTATTGATAACGTCTCGTTCATATCTGAGCAGAAGGTAAATGAGTTTAAAGTTTGAGGTTCAGGAGCGCACGGGCTGTAGAAGCTATAATATTGGGAATTTTCGCATGAAAATTTAAGAGTATATTCTTAAGATACTTTCGAAATATCGAAAAACCAAAAAAGGGATTTTTTGAGATTTCTAGACCACCGAGTCCCCTTAAAGGCATGTTATATAAATGATACTTGTATGTAAAATATACTTGTTATGGTAATAAATATACTACAAAAATTAACTATATGCTTTCTAAGCAATCTATTTTTCGATGCCGTCAGCTTTTGAAAAAGGCCCTTCGCAAGGAATTGAAACGACCACCACTATTAAAGACTTATTAAAGGGAAATATTTAAGTTTGATGATAGTTTCTATGTTGCCTTGCTACTAACTTCCGGCTAGCTCTTCGATTGTTTTGTTCGTCCTAATACTGAACATAATTTTGTTTTGCATTATTTCTCTACTTATTTATTAATCCACAAACAGGATGATTACAGACTTTAAGATACATAGATACAAACAGACACACCCATGACAAGAGTCTTATAAGCAACGTTTTAGAAGTATTATTATTATTAGGTCACTGCGCTTTGCGACCAAAATAGATCTATTGTTCAACGAAGTTCTTCTCCTCCCACCTCCTGAGAAGTTTGTTGGTGTGCCCCTTTGTAAGTCCGCAGAAAGGCACAGAATCAATTGGGGGCATAGTGTGTCGCTTTTTTAGCTAGATAGTCCGCTATTTCATTTCCCTCATGTCATTCGTGTTCAGAACTCCAACCTTATAATAATGCGTTGAAGTTCGCTAAAGCCGCCTGACTATCTGAAAACATGTAAATGTAGGCTCCTCTCAGTTTTCTGCGGAGACATCCTGCACACATATCTCAATGGCATTCTTAAAAGTACACTTAGGGTAAGAAAAATCAAAGCCTAAGGAAGAAGAATACGCGTCCTCTTAAAAGGAGCATTCAACCCATAAACAGTTTACCAAAACCTAAAATAGCTAACAGACATAGTCTGATCTTTTACTTTGTACTTTTAGTATCCTTGTTAAATTTCAGGCAAATTTATTTTATCTCCTTCAAAATATGACCCGCCTGAAACAACACACATGTGCCAACGTTCAACCCAGTCCTCCATGCACCCCTGGTAGGCCGGCGAAAGGATGGTCTTCAGCACCTTCCTTGCATTCTCTGTGATCTCCTCTATCGACTGAAATCTCCTTTCACGAAGTGGTAACTTCAACTTGGGAGACAAAAAAAAAGTCGCACGGGGCCATATCAGTTGAATGCGGTGCTTGCACGATGGTATTTACTTGGTGTTTGGTCAAATAATCCAGCACAATTTGTGCTTAGTGCGATGGCGCGTTATCATCATGCAAAATCCGAGAATTGTTTTCCCACATTTCCGGCCGCTCAAGCGATCCGATGGCGCTAAAAAGTGACAGATGTGTTTCTTACAGTTCTACCAACATAAGAAAAAAAAAAATTGACCGGTTCTCACGTGCGCGGTTCGTTTCAATTAAACATTCCCGGCACTTTTTGATCATATGGTATACCCAAAATCCTTTATAAAGAAGGATGTTAGTCATGTGGGACCCTGTCGCACGTCCAATGTTTTTCAAATCAAAACGGATCCAATTTACATACCGAAAGCTTGCTTTTCCTTTCTCTTTTCCCGTTCGCTCCTTGATCGGTTATTTTAATGGACCGAGCCATTCATGTAATCTCTTTCGGCTTCATTGACGTGATATGAAATGCAATCGAAGCTTTCACCTTAACCCATCAGCTCCCATATGCTTCCTATGACAATAGCCCTACCATTGACCCTTTCATACATACTTATACTCATATAAATGAACTCGCAAGGCATCAAGTTGTCATTCAAGTTGTTTTTGCTCACGAAGGGGTGCGAAAAAATTGAGTAATTTGGGCGTACAACATATTTTATTACACGTGGCATACACATGTAAGTACATGCATACATTCGTAGGAGTATATTGGACAACTTACCAGTACATACAGTTGATTGACAAGCCTGATTGTGTGCGTAAGTTTGACAAAACGACCGTTGTTGTATACCTATACAGACACAGTTGTAAGTAGATATGTATGTAATATGTTGAACAGCAGGTCAGCGTGGTGGCTGTGTGACTCGATGACTACAATTTTTTACGAACTCAACGAAAAGATGCAGATAGAAAAAGTGAAGGGGAGTAAAGCAGGAGTGGAAAAAGGGAATTGAAATGAAATGATGAAATGACGGTGGCAGAGCGTAATGGTTTGGCTGAATGAAAAATAAAACCAATTTGTCCACTATTTATTCGTGAATAGTCTTTATCTTTTTTTGCCATTGTGTAGCTCATTGACACTTTAGTTGCTTGAACGTACACTTGAGTCCGCCTAACTCCAATACATTTTTGTAACTTCGGATGAGTATAAACATTTCACTTATCCTAACCACGCAATAATTACGTTATCAGGATGGTAATAATATGGACAAAACAGGTCGCATTTTCTTCTCTAATTAATTTTGATTCTCAGCAGTTTGAAATAAAGTAACAAATTTGGGTGGGAAAATGGAACCAAAAATTTAACTTTGCTTCGTTTTCAGGATTGTGCTTTTCAGTTGTAAGACCTGCATATAAGCAAAGTACATAAATATATTTACATGTTTATATGTGACACATGTGGCATCCACATCTTTGTCGTGCATGTAATTCTCTACCATGAATTGACTGAGTGGACAACTAGACACGGGAAGACATAGCATTGTTGCTCTGTTGACCAGCAACAACTACTTGTCGGTTATATTACCCAAAAACAGAGAAATTGCTGAGTTAGCTGATGTGAAAGAAGCATCTCATTGCGTACACAAACACATCCAGCTGCATTCGTGTGTATTGGCATTGCGTCCTTGCTTCTCGCCACCGCAACGTAATTTTCTCTGTTTGTAGTATTGGATTCCAATCGGTTTTTGTGGGTTTTTAATCAAGTTGTATACGCAATTGTTGTTCTCACTCACGCCACAATCGCTTAACCACTTTATGAATCCTCAACCTCCCATCTTGCATTGTGTTTGCTGCGTGCGCGTGTTCCGTGCAGTGGGGGGAATGAAAAGGTACCTCAATGTTGTTACCCGAGGGATAAGAATTTCATCTCTGTGGCTGGGTGTGCTGGGAGCGCGAAAAATTGTTGCTTATAAATAAAAGCACATATTTTTTTACATGAATGCATACTTTCAATACACTATTTACGCTACTAGGATGCCCTTCATAAAAATGTACTCTCAAATGCATACGAGGGCCGTTTGAAAAGTTTGTGCAAAGTCAAAAAGGGACTAGTGGCGTATAGAGAGGTTTGTGTTTAGTTAGTAGCATTTCTTAGAAGAATACACACCAAGTTTCAGCCAGATCGGTGTATTTCTTTGTGTTTATTGAGGAAGTCCAGTGATTTTCCTCTTCCACCATCTTATATTTCAGCAGTTTTGGTCGCAAAATTAATGGAAATAAAGTTTCAACTTATTTCACATCGCCCCCAATTTCCAGACTTGACTCCCTCTGACTATCTACTATTTCTTCCCGAATGGCTGGCGAGAAAAAGATTTTAAGTAAACGAGCAGGTGATTGCAGAAACGAATGGCTATTTTTTAAATTGGACAAATCCTACTTTTGGAAGGAATCAAGAAACTACCACAGCGCTGGACGAAGTGTATAAGCCTAAAAGGAAATAAAAATTTTTTTTTTTAAAAGAGACTATGTGGAAAAATACAAAAAAAAATACCCCAAACAATTAAGCAGCTTTTCTTTTGCACGGACTTTTAAAACGTCCCTCGTACATATGTATCCTCGAAAGCTCGTAATATTCGCTTGCTTTTTAGCAAACAAGCAGCCATTTACGAGTGCCGTCTGGTTGGAAAATTGGCAAATTTTGCAATTTTTATCAATGTAAATAAAAAACAAAAGAGCAATTCAGTACAAAAATGCTTCAATAATATAAATATATGTAAATATGCCCTAGAAAACACATGCAAGTCCCAGTGCACATTCTTGTTTCTTGCTCCCTTTTGGCCCGTGAATGTTGGGGCGTTTCCCAATGCCGCTTGTGACATTTGATAATCTCGTGTAAAATAAATATTCCCAAATTTGTGTGAATTTATCAAATTTTATTGGCGCTTTTTTGATACTCACAGAACCTCATATTTCTGCTACATACATACAAATATGTGAGTGTGGTATGTTTTTGCCTTTTGCTAGGGATAAGTGGCACACGCCAATATTTTCTAGATATTGCGGCACTTTTGTGAATTATTTGGAAAACCAACGAGATAAATAAGTGTGACAGATGTTTTAAGCTAATAAACGAGTAGGTGTGGGTTTAAATTGTGTACATATAGAGGCGAGTACAAACTTTGATAATCTGGCAACATTTTTGACAGCCAAATATTTATGTTTTACTATTCCTTTGCATGAAGCTTAGGGCCGTACCGTCCGTCCTTGAATTTTAATTTCCCCAGAAGCTACACAATTGGGAACTATGCTGAGTCTAAAAACTTCTTACTCAAGTTAGTCGTTCCACTAAAATAATCTAACGATGAGTGCTATTAGACATCTTGGTTTAGAGATTTTTTTCCTTCCAGTTAGTAATATAAAGTTTTTGTACCGGAAATATCAGAAAGACAGATTGAGTCATTCTTAAAATACCGGCAGAGTCACTTACCCAATGTTAATTAAATACAAAATTACATAAAGGCTAATATAATAAAGCTGACCACTTCATACGTACGCATACTAAATTTATCTCTTCGACTTTCACGAAGAAAACTGATATGCTTTCGCAGAAACATTCGCGTAATCTATGGACAGCGATCAGTGTTGCCAGAAGGCAATTTCGTTTGAAGCTAAGAACGGGGAAAACAGCTAGAAAGAGCTACATTTGTCTTAAAATGAACTACAAATAAAGCCAAATATTTACATTCTACATTTATTTCATATTTAAATTTATTAGATTTTATAATAAAATAAATATAAATAAATAATAATATAATAAAGTAGAAATTAATTGATATGAATCTTATTATGATTACTATGATTCATTACAAATATTTTACGTACATAAATAAAAAATATGAATTGAATTATCTTAAAAAAGAACTTAGTGGTAAATTAGATTCTCGTCAATCTTGAGAATAGCTGACCGAAACTGACGAGTTGGCTGTTATCATTTCAGGTCGGTGTCCACAAACGATGAGTGAAATACTCACGAGGACGCTTAGAGAGATCTCCAAGTTGAAGCAATAGGTCGGACTGGAAGTAAATCCAGATAAGACAGACTTAGTACTCTTTACAAGGAAGTACAAGATTGCTAATTGGTCCCCTCCGAAGCTTGGAGGAGTTGAGTTGACACCAAAACTTCGACTAGATATCTAGCAAACTGTCATGGAGATTAAATGTGGAAGAAAGAGTAAAGAAAGCCTCTAATGCCTTACATGCATGCAGAAGGATACTCGGTACTACTTGGGGTTTATTTCCTCGACTCGCCTATAGAATATACATTGCGCACATTAGACCAATTATGATTTATGGCTCGCTCGTATGGTGGACGACGTGCGTTAAGTGACTTACCTTAAAATATTGGAAAACGTGGAAAGAATTGCAGGTATGAGTGCTATAAGCACAACTCCAATAGCGGCAATAGAAGAATTCTCAACCGGCATCCTATCAAACTAGTAGTAAGAAATTCAGCCAAACGAACTGCTCTAAGACTGGTCACAGCAACATTCTGGAATCAAACGGATGGTCAGACTACGTGATTCAACGAGTTAAATTTGAGCGTCATTATAGAGCAAAATGAATGGCTGAAAGTTATAGAATCCCAATATTCATATAATTTCTTCACAGATGGGTCCAAAATGGCGGAAGAAGTAGGAGCGGCTATCTTTTGTCAGCAATTTCATCTCCAAAACGTCTTTCAAACTCCCTAAGTACTGTAGCCTACTTATTTGGAGCTGAAATCTATGCCGCAACAAAAGCAGCTGAATTGGTTCTGGAAGTAACCCCTCTTAATAGCCGGAGAAACATTTTCGTTGATAGCTAAGCGTTGGCTCCTCGCACTAACTGGATACCAGGACCCAAAGGAATAGAAGCAAATGAGAGAGCCGATGAGCTCGCTAAGGTAGGTACTTGCCTGCCGAGATCGAGCACGTCTGAAATATACCCATTACTCTCCTTTCTGAAAACGGAACTAAATGAGGTACTACCTCTTGAAACGCAGTCGATATGGGAACACTCAGCCTCGTACAAAATTGCCTAGATTATGCTAAGAACTTGGAACACGAAAACTACAAACTTTATTTTATCACTCTCTAGAAAATACTGCAAAATATTGGTTGGAATACTGACGGGACACTGTCCCGCCTCACATCACGAAGGCAAAGTGGAATTAGTCCATAGTGATGTGTGTATCACATGAAACGAAATGAATGCTACGGGTATCTTGGAACACCTATTTTGCCACTGTTCACTGCCCTTTGCAGGACTCGATAAATGTGCTTAGGGTCAGCACATATTTCATTCTCGAAGGATATTGCTGACAAAAGGTTGAACGGCTTGCTAAAACTCGCAAAACGTGCATCACAAATTATATAAAATAATAATTCGACTCCAAACACATAGCACTGGTAGCATTGGTACTGGACCCTAGAGGGCTAAGTGAGATCCGTTTACAGATCTGCCAGCACTACCTAATCTACATTAAAAATGAATTGAATGAAATATAACATCTAGTTTTTCCATTTACATTGCATTCAAGTTTTGCTCTGATTCTAATTAAAATGTTAATACAAATCTGA